>VZTO01005977.1:25733-146039 GCA_013400615.1 Syrrhaptes paradoxus | reverse complement strand
GGGAGGAAGCACAAGCTCTTCCTTTAGTATGCAATTCCACAGCCTGCAGGAGAAAAATTCACCCAGCTCCTCCGAAAAGCCTTTTCCCACAAAAATGCAATTTCAGTTACTCCACTCCCACACAACTTCCCCACTACTCGGCTATTTGCAAAGGAGTGTAAAATACACCCCCCCCCCCACACACACACAGTGTGATTGTCAAAGGGAAGAATGCCCCAAAGGTGCACCTTTATCAGGCTTGGCACCAGCGGGTAACTGCTGGCTCCTTCCCAGTCCCGGTGCTCAGCTGTGCCTTGCCTTTCCCGCTCTGGATCCACTGATTCTTCATGGACCTGTGAGTATTAAACATTTGCCAATAAATTACTTGACAAAATTTATTGTTAGCTATTTGAGAATAAGAGCTTTTTATTTGATACGAGTAAGGTTGCACTCCTCAGGTCATGTTGACGTTAGCTGGAGTTGCAGTCTGTAATACAAACAGCCACAGTGGGAGCCCATCTACGTGAAGGTAATATGCATTTCTACAAACACCAAGCTGGCAGAATGATTTTGTTTCAGCTGGGATTAGCAGGAGTTTTGCTGCTGACCTCAATAAGAAAAGGATCAGGTTTATAGCTCATTTGCAAATCCACTCTGCAAAAAAAGTGAGCTTTAGGCACTGCAGGTTATTTACACTTCCTCTTCTTAATTGTGATCATCTCAAGAGTTTCCTATTTATTACTGCCTTGATGCTGATTACAGGACCTGTGGCAGAGCACACGTGGCAACATGACAGTATACAGACAGACAGATGTATAGATTTTTTGCCTTCCCTAACCAACAGTACTAGGGAAAACTAGGGAATTGTAAGTGAAACATAACAGGATTTTAATGACAACTGAAGTAGTACCTTTTATTACATTGCTCCTGACAACACAACTCAAATCTCATAGTTAGTCTAAAATTTATCATATGCCATTATAAAGTCCCTGAAAGGAAATCCTATCACCACAACTATTTAAAAAGCCAGGAGGGTTTACGATGCAGTTTATGCTTCCTAAAATAAACATACATTAAAGGGCACTAGCAAAAGAGCACATGCACCAGGATGTCAAAGCAGGTATTACTGCTTTTCACCTAATGAGCAGATCAAGTGCAGTAAATACAAGTGCCCACCTCTGCACCCACAGGTGCCAGCTCAGCTCACTGCGGCTCTCTCCCTCATTAAGACCAGGGACAAGCAGCAATCTCCAGGTTTTTTCATGCGAAAGTGTGAACAATAAACCAGTACAAATAACTGTATAAGCTGCAGGTCGTTTGCAGTGCTAGCAGGGATGCTTGGCAACTCAGAGAGGAATGTGCCTGCCTACGTCTCACTGAAAGGTTATTTAAAGCTGTGGAGGTTAACGGACACCTTAATTATTACAAACTGCTTTCCAATATCGCTGGCTTTGTGCTGCTGGCTTTGTGCAGCTGCGCTTCTTACTAATTCATGATCATTTGGGAGTAGCGTCGGCTTCCAGAAAATAAAAGTTCCTGGGATGAAGATGTAGGGCTGGCGCGCGCTGGCCTGGTGCGCTGGCAAGCGGCAGCTGGCGGGAGGACGGTTGCTGGCAGCGGCCAGGGCTGTGGGCAGGCTCCTCCTCGGCACTCCTCAGAGCGGCTGTGAGAGAGCGCGAGCCATTAATAACGAAACAAATGCAAGTGAACTGGCCTCTGCCAGAAATTGTAGGGAATCTGCTTGTAGTGATTTCAGAGGAGCCTCCGTTGAATTTGAAGGGTAAAACTGAAGTCTAAGCACAAAGAATTGCAAACTACATCCAGATTTCTTTAAAAGTACACACCCACTTTCTGCAGTGGGAAACATATTTAGTCAGACAGATTTAGTTTTCCTCTTTCAAGAATCGGGTCACAGTTTAAGACTTCTGAACGAGATTCTGGCCTGTACTAAGTTAAAGTTAAATTTCAGTAGCAGCTTAGCTACTAAGCTTTAATAGGAAGGCAGAATTGCACCCTTCACATGAAACAGAATAAATCTATAATTTTTATAAGTGGGGAAAAAAGTATTTCCCAGATTTGTTTTCATACTGGAATTTTAGGTTTTCTGCCATAATTTACTGCAGGTATTAAATATTTTTAAAAAATGATACAGGATTACTTTTATTGCACCACTAAATATTCTGTATAAATAAAGATATCTTTTGTGCAAAGTCTCTGAATTGTCTTTTGGTAAAATAATCAAAAGAACAGTGTGTCAGAGCTCTAATTTATTTTACTCTGTGTGTTCAGAGACAGCGATCTTTTCAGAGATTAGTTATGAAGTGATGTACCAACCAAACTGCACCTCAGACAGGTTCTCTACAGTGCACTGAAGGTTTCTGGCACTTCTAATAGAGTGTAAATCTTAATAAACTCAGATTAAAACAACCTATCTGAGACAGTCCACTCATTATTACGAACAAAATATTTGCAACCATGTAGAAGAAAACTGTGCGTAAACGAAGAAACAAACCCAACCCCTCCTTCTTTTTTAACGTGTGCTATTTTTACAATAGTAGGGCAGAGGAAGCGTCTTTGTCTTTCTTTATAATTAAATATAAAATCCGTACTTTTTGTTCTAAAAAGTGGAAAGCCTTTGTGCATTTTTTTTCTGTGCATGCAGGCATGACTGATACATTCACAGGACAGAAGAAAGATTAAGATTGGGAATTTACATCCGAGAGAAGGGTTCTGCTCTGAGTTCTGCACAGGCTTCCTTAGGGACCTTAAAGAACCACTGCAGCAAAAATTTGAAGTTGAATGTAGATGATGACCTTAAATGCCCACCTTAAAAGATTGACACTAAATAAATATCAACTCAGAGAGATCTGTAGCCATCCAGTACCTGTTGCTCCATTCTTGCAAAGAATATGGAGATGTACAGTTTCATGTAGTAACGTCTGTAAGGCACTGTGGGACTTGTGGCTGGTTAGCCAGCCTTGAAGTAATAATGAGGAGCTTACCTCAGAATCTGAAGTGTTGCCTGTGTTTCTCTGTCCTGATTTCAGAGAAGCTGTAGACACCAAAGAATGGCTGTTTATTATCTAAGTAATTATTTGCCCTATTTTAAGGGAACCACTATCCAGGGAAAGTGAGCATATGCATTTGTGTGTGTTCTAGCTCAGTATTTGCACTGATTTTATAGCAGAAGATTGCAAATTCTGGATTAACTTCTTATATGTAAAATAGTAGACACAGAAATGAAAACTTGCAAGAAGAGCAATGGAAAAAAAAACACCCCTTGCTTCTATGTCAGGAAAGCAGCAGCCATTATTTTCCTTAGTCCTGTCACTGATCACGGAAGAGTTCAGAGAATAAGGCAGTTTGTTGTTCTGGGCAACACTGCCACTAAGTTCCCTTGTTCTCTTTTTATTTACACCCATCTGCTGGGTCTTTTCATCTGCTGGGATATGCTTGCATAGCTTCTAGCACAACCAGCTCTCAAATCCACTCTCAGGGATCTGAGCATCACTGTAGCATTAGGACAAAAGACATGTGCAGGTCTGTGCCTGCATCCTACATTACACAGGCATGAACCTCATTTTGAGAACTTATTTAATTTATGACACACAAATTAGTTCCTCTTATTTCATACCCTGATGGCACCAACAAATAATTTTTCTTGGGTTGCAACCACTCTTTGTCAAAACCCACTCCCCTCCGAGTTTTCCTTCATCAGTAACCATCTCGCTCTTCTAACGGCAGTCAGCCCCAAACCCTGAGCGTATTTTCTTGCACACAGCTTTGTAACAGCATCAAGGAGCAGGAACACATCTCTCTAAATTCTACCTTAAGGCAAGGTTTCCATTAGAAATTACTCACTGGTATTGTTTTTCTGAATCAATTGTAAGGCTTTCCTAACACATATGCAGCCGGTATTTCCAACAACATTTTTTCCCAAACATTTCCTCTTGCAGTATCCTGAGGTAAACAGCAAAAATATTATGTTTGAGGAGAAATGTGCAACCATTACAGCTTTTACAAGCACAAAAATGCCACCCTTCCCCTCAGCTATCTCCCCTGCACATCACCATTACTAATCTTTATTCACATTACCACACTGGCCACAGTTTCTAAGGCAGACTGAAGTTAGTAGTGTAAAACTTCCTCACCCTGCTTAAACAATGGGTTCAATTCTAAGGAAGAGTGTAACTAACTGTTTGCCTTGACCCCCTTGTCCACCATTTTAGGGGCCTGCATAGCACCAGAAAAACAGAAAAAAGCCATTTGCAGTGCATTGGAAACAAAAAGAAGGGATTATCCATCATTTTTTTTGGCCACTCCCTTCTGCACAAAGGGTTCATGCATAGTAATATTTATGGGATTTTTCCCTTTATTACTAGCTGAAACTTTTATCAAAATACATCTTTGGGAGAGATCAAAGTAAAAGACAATGTGGATTTGTTTAATTTTCCCCCACCATTCCAAAATATCCAAAAATGCCAGCAAGATAGTCAAATAAAGAGCTGCAAAAGTAAAACAGATCCCCAGCGGTGACACCTGTTAGTATAAGGTTTGTTCAAACATCTCTAGAGCTTTCTAAAGAAACACCAGGATGGCTTCCTACCAAAAGCCAGCTCAGTCTAATATCTTCCTTGGCTAAATCTACATACAAACCATGTTTCTATATTTTGTTGGTACTAAGAAACCCACACATTCGTATTGACACAGAAATAAAAAGAGATTCACAAAGAACTTAAAAATGTATGTACTAGGGAACCAGTTTAAGCTGACTTTGGGATTAGAGAAATACATTTTTGTAAAGCTGAATACAATTGTCCATGAACGATACAGTAAAAAACACATTTCTGCTGAAAGCAACTTTATCATTTTGTGCAAAACAGTTTCAATTTAAGAGGATACCGGCATTATCAGGTGGTCTATAGAGGAATAATTGCTGTCTATTTTGGATAAAATTATTTGTTTTACTTATGAATGCAAGCACACATGCAAACATGTACAAAACCTGAATAAACATGCTGTCAGGCACATGGATGGAAGAAAAACCAAGAAGGACTCATGAGAAATCATGCTGTAAACAGAAACAGAGGCCGTAAAGATACTCCAGAGTTGTTCCCAGCCACGTCACTCTCCATTTTCCTCATACCTCTCAGGTGGCCTATGCAGACCACCTACAAACTGAACCTTGTGGAGAGCTGTGTAAGTCATGGGTATTATTCCATTTGTATTAGTTTAAGAAGCCAGTTCACACCAGTGGAATTGCACCAGTAATGATGTGAGGTTTAACACCAGCAGCTCCACACCCCACGTGGAAATACCAAGGTGGTTTCATTACACTGGGAATTTCCTAGAGCCTATAAACTGATGAATGAACTTTACCTGAGGATTGCAACAGTATTTACAGCATTGAGACTGAGTCTATTACAACCTGATGTTTCCAAAGCCTGAGTGTCATTACTAAGAAGCTTAATTTGGTAGAGATTTACCAATACATCAATGAAATTAAATATAAGAAGACAGCATTTATCCTGATTCCAACACATGATGTTTGTGAGTGATAATGATTTTTTTTTCTTCTTTAATTAAAATTCACTTTCAAATGTCCTCTAAATAAAACATTGCTTAAAATGTAGCATCTCCTTAAGAGTCTATCACTCACAGGAAGGTTTCAGAAATAATCATTGCAACATAAAAGGCACTATAGGATATTTAGACTGGAGTTATCTCACAACATGTTAGCTGGCTGCTTTGTTATTTGAGCTCTAAATGTTAAACATGTGGAAGCAACATAAAAGGATCTTCCCTGTAAAGAACATTTTCCAAATTCTCCCTATCTGTTATTTAGAACTCCATAAAGATCTGTGTGTCTACCCATCTGCAGCCACATTTATTTTTACATGTTTTTGAGTGCGTATCTCTCAGTGTCATAAGGTCTTCATAAATAAATCAACCTACTTAGATCTGCATGCTTGGAATAACAAGTCAGCCACCAAACCAGCAGATGGATACATTTTTAATTAGGTAAGCAGTCAATGCCTTTTGGTTTGAAAACTCTCTTGTTTCTCTTAAAAAGATGGAAAGTAACCAAATTAACTCCAAAATTGCAGTGGGACAGTGTAGTGGGTTTAATCTGCATGTAGCTGCAAATCAGCTTAGAGCCCAGCCTGTGTGAACTAATGCAATATTTTATATCAAGCAAACCTCAAAGTCAAATATTTAAGGATCTTGTAAGAATACGTTGTAAACAATATGTATTTTTCAATAACACATGTGGTTACTTATGCAATCTTCTCACTTGAGCAAGACTCTCTGATCTTAATTCATTTATTGTGTTGCCTTTGCAATCTCTCAAGCAAAATATTTTTAAGCAGCAACTTTTAATTTACATAATCAGACATACTTTCCTGAATAACATGGAAGAATCTTGGAATTAACAACATCTTGTACCACTTAAATAATCCATTAAAAGAAACTCCAGCAGTTCCAGTTAACTTCTTCCCACAAAAAGGTCTCCAGTTTTGGACTTGGAACAAAATATAGCATGACAAATACATATCTTATCCGCACTGAGCTTTCCACACTCCTCTGAACTTCCCTGACTCCAGAAAGTCCAGGTAAATACTCCAGAGCACACCAGCCCTGGGGGGGAGACTGGTCCATACCGCGGAGCCCCAAAGGACAGCTCCGTATGCCAAGGATTTCCAGGGCACCTTGCTGCCTGCAGGAAACAGGTCAGCCTGGAGCCATCTCTCCCTCAGTTCCTGCCTCACCTCTCCCTGATATGTTTTTCCTGTTGGCTCCCCTTAACCAAAACCAGGTCCTTTGTGTCTATTCAATTCTTCTTCCCCTAAGAGTTTGGAAGGTTTCCTGTGGTTTCTCAAGTGGTTTTCTCTGAACTAATGAAATTAACCAAATGAGGGCAGCATCCAGCCCTGGCCATCGACTCCTCCGCAGCTGGCACAACAAGCTGTGGATCACGGGATAGGGGGAGACACAGCAACAACTCTGACTGCCCAGACAACGCTGGCACTCCCGCTTCAAGAATGAGAAATGGCCAAGAGGTAGCGTTATCTAACAGAAAATTAAGATTGTCTCAGTGTGACCGAGTAGTCCAGAAGTCCTTTGAACAAAAAGGCTTCTCTGGCAGTTGGCGAGACATGGCTTCTCCATGGGTGTGACTGCCTTCTGCAGGGCTAGAACCACCGGCACACCGCAGTTGGTGTGGTGTGGACGTTGACCCCCGCGTGCAGCTTTTCCATGCACAATGCGCAACATTGTCAAAAGAATTTGGGTACCCAATATAAGGGCCTGACTTTCAGACTGAGGTTACAAAAATTTTTTTTGATCCCTATTCAGTTTTATGCTTACAAAAAAAAAATGCAATTCACAGAGAAAAACTCCAGACAGAAAATCTGATACTTAAACAAAATAGCTTAAAAATAAATGGACCAGGTTTAATCTTTGATGTCACTTCCTTGGATTTCATGACACAACACCTAAGGTGAATTTTTTCCATTTTACTTCAGCAGGCTCTTTTTCCTGCATACATTTGTGGTAAAATAATAACCAAGTTTCCCATATGTTAAATAATAAAATTTAGTTCTATCATTTCTTTCTATTCCTTTACAGTTCTTTTCAGTTGACTAAATGGAAAATACTATATCTCTAGAGCTGACTGGAAAAGAAATAAAGGTCTGACTCTCATCCCACTTTTATGGGGTTTGTGCTGATGTAATTGTATGGATTTCAAGGAAATTGCTTCAGATTTGTGCAATTGGTCAGATCAGAATCTAGACCACAGGGCACCCTGAAAATACCCAGCTCTGCTAAAAGGTTCAGGATTACTCTCAGAGTTTTACATCCTGAAGTCTAATTGTGTTGTATAAAATAACATTTATTAAAGATCAGATGTGAAGCATAAAAATGGCAATTATTTGAAACTTTAGGATATAATATTTGCCCACTGGTCTACATGGGCCATTTTGCTTAAAAACTGCAGTAGTACAGGAAATAAAATTTCTGTTATATATGGTACGACGTTATATTCTTATTTGAAATGAAAATATTGTAAGATGGAGAATATTAGTAGGGCACAGTGAAGTCGACTCATATTGTTTAAAAATCCTTTTTAGCTGATAGTTACTGTCCTGTGCTACAATTTTCCTTGTGCCTAGTTTGAGATATGTATTGTAGTTCACAATCAAGAGGGAAGGAAAATGTTCTAATTTCGCAGTTTCTGCTGATGAGACCTCACGCACTTTTTTAAAAAAAGCAGAAAATTACAGTGGGCTATGCAGTGCCCAAGTGCACCTTGAACCTCTGCTCCCACGTACACTGCCAGTGCTGAAGAACTCAAGTGCGGGTTTTGGAGCTGTGCAGACTGGAAGGCAGGTGAAGGAGAGAGGGCCACTATGTACATTGGTACTCTGGGGGGTGTGAGGGCTGAAAAAAATGGGATGAAAATGTCCTTGCTATATTTCAGCTCTAGGTTAGCAATTTCCAGCTCAACATGACAAGATGAAGGATAACATAGCTTGAGTCATTTGCATTCAGGCATTTCTGTACTGGGATGTGGAGCCTTGCTCTCAGATTGCCCCATAGACCTTCTAATATGGCATAACTCTAGTTCAGAGGAATAGATCACATTAGGCAATCACCAGTCAATGCTTAACTACTTTGTACAGTTTCTTGGTAGGAGCTACTCGGCCAGTAGCCCATGTTTCATCTTACAGGCAACAGCAGAAAGATGGAATCTTTCTATTGAAACAAAGGGATTTATGATTGATATTGGTCTGATCATCAGTGTTGGAATTCCAAGTTAAATGAGGATTATGCTTGCTCCATTTAGCGGAACTTCTAGACTAGTGTTTTGAATCACAAGAAGAACTGGACTAAATTTTCAATGATTTTTATGCTTGTCCTCCAACCCTGTTCTGACCTCCCCTACTAGATCCTCTTCTAAGTAAAAGTGTGTAAGGGCCTAAGGAACACAATACTGTTGCTTAATTTTGTCTGCCTTTCATTAACATTCATATGAGTTTATGCCATGCCTTTTACTGTTTTCCAGCTGATAAATGTTTTTTTAATATTGTGCACAGATCATTTTGCTTATAATCAAGGAAGGGAAATTAAGTTTAACATCTGAGAGCTTTAGGCAAAAATGTCAGGCGTGGACCAGATGACCACATGAGAGTGGCAGACTCTCTTTGTGCCCCAGATCGGCCGGTATTGTTTTGATGCTGCTGCGCTGGACCAATAGCACTAATGTAATTATGAGATCAAGCAACATCTGGCGGATTTGGCACCCAGCTCACAATTGATTGTTAGTTCGGGTCAAAGGATGAATGCGCCTTAAGAGCACGTTAGCGTGCGCAATCATAAAGCTTGCATTAGCCTGGAAGGAGGAACAGTGGCATTCTTGAGTTTCATCGCCCAACAAAATTGATGGCCCACAAAAGAGCAGAGGCACAACACACAAAAGTGATGATGCCAGAGAGGCTGATGCGCTGCGGGCGGTATTTGACATCTTCTCTCTGTGGGCTGTTGTGTGTTGTGATTTATGTCACCGTAGTGATTGATTACTTTCAGATCATTCCCATTCTACCATATCTCTGAGAAATTTCCTCTTCTTCAAACATCTTTTTGTTCCATAAGCCCTAGGCTGCAGATGGCATCAACCCACACATCTCCATTGTTTCAAGTCTACAAGAACTCCACTATTCTTTGGGGGAATGCTCATAGTTGAGTAGCTAGTGTCCAATTAAGTCCTGAAACTGTGGTTGCGGGCATTTTAACATTTTTATCCCCTTGCTCTTTTAGGAATTTCATTACATGCAACAGTTGCAACTCAACAATGCCTAAAAAAGTCAACAAGAAAGAAAATCAGAAGGTGATACATTTTTTCAGGTTATGGGAAAGTGCTTCAAGTGATGGCTACAGCTGCATCTGTCACACTTCTGTAAAGGTTCTTCTGAGTATGTTTCACAAAATGAATTATCATCTCTGGCATGCAGCACTACAGCAGACTCTGAGTAAAGGCAACAGGCTAAAGCTTCTGCATGCTGGGAAGCCAAAAATGCCTCTGGGATGCTTATGCAAATCATCAGTTTTCTCTGATATCTCAACCATTCTGTGTGACACATAAAATATCAATGACTCAATATTCATATGAAGGGAAAAACAAGAATTCAGGGCTCATATCAAGAAGACACTGAATTTTTTAATATCTTTTTTATTTTGGCAGATCTAACATGGCATAGTACCAGGGGAATTAGTATAGTGGGTAATGAATATCTTCTTCAAATCACAACAAGCAACTACAATAGACCTTACGAGTTTCTATTTTCTTCTTCATTTGGAAGCAACAACACCAAGAAGAACATATTTGCTGCTACTTTAGTCACTGACAAGAAGATATCCAAGAAGGACGCCAAGTGCACATGTTTTACCGCACCTAACCCTTTGACTCTAAGTTTCCAACAAAGGGCTTTTTCTGTCACTGCATACATGCAATACTGGTGCCCAGTGCTCTCTGGAGCTCTGTGCACTCTCTCCCTTCTGTAAGCCCTGGGAGGTACAAAGGGATATACCACAAGCCCCAAGAAATCCTTCCAAGTTGCACATTCCTCAAGAAGCATCAAACACTATTGCCAAGATAAAATATAAAGAGGTATTAGAAAAAGCTTTGTTTATCTTCCCCCAAAGCACATACTGGTAGGATGTAACAAATTCTAGAATACATTTCATTTATCAACAATACCTGTTCTGATTCAAATAGGTAGAGGGATCAGCTCCCGTGTAAATCTCATAAGGATTCAAGATGTGGGGCAGGCAGAGGCCCATCAGTGCTCTTCAGCTGCCACACAAAGAGGTTTCAAACTTATCAGGTTCCTGTCTGGTAAGAGTCCAGAAAGGGCCACTTATAGAATCATTAAGATTGGAAAAGACCTCAAGGATCATCAAGTCCAACCCAATATGACCTAACTCACTAAACCATGTCCCTAAGCACCACATCCACACATTTCTTGAACACCTCCAGGGATGATGACTCCACCACTTCCCTTGGCAGCCAGTTCCAATGCCTGATCACTCTTTCAGTGAATAAATTTTTTCTAATATCTAGCCTAAACCTCCTCTGGTGCAACTTGAGGCCATCTCCTCTTGTCCTATCACTTGCACTGTGGCAGTGTCTATGGCATGGGCACCAAAAGCTGGACTGGAGGAGGTCTGGTAATATCAGACAAAATACCCAAAATACTCACACTGTACTAAAAGGAAAAAAAAATACAGGAGAAAGAGGACAAGAGTAATAGGTCAGCTTGTGCTGGATGAAGTTACAATTGATTGTCCTATTTCTTAAAAACAAAATTATTTTAAACTATTTTATTTAATATCTACATGGACAGAGTTAATTTCTTAGTTCCAGTGCTACTCATCTCTTTGTTTAATTTTCATACAGGTGACTAGGGATGTAAGATATGTATCAATGGCTCCAAGCCTGGATGTGTGTGAAGGTGTGTGAAGGTTAGAACCACTGATCTGTGGGTTTGTTGTTGTGGGGTTTTTTTTTAATAAGTATTTGAGGAGTTCCTGTGAAAGCATTTAATGTAAATCGGTCACAAAGAATGAAAGCTGTCCTTGGGCAGCCTTTGAACAGGCATAAATATGTTTTCCTCCTTATTTCTTTTTTCAACAGAATAGAAAACATAAGCCCCTTTCCTTAAGCACTATTTCATTTTTAACAGGCTCTACAACTCCTCAGAAACTGTAAACAGGGCTGAATGTAATTCAAATAATCTTCAATACACACACTCTGTGCCTGATTTCCACTTAAACTAAGGTTTGCATTATCTTTATACCCACTGTAAAACTTTTCACTGCTGGAATTGCAAGGAAGGCTTTAGTCTTAGGAAGAAGACAGATCAAAATACTTTGAGAGGGGAGGAAGGTATTTGATGTTTCCAACCCAAACAGAAGGGACCAGGCTGCAGAGACACCAATGCCACCCACGAAACAGAAGGCTTGACCCTAAGTTGTATTGAAGACCTGGGTTGACTCTACTGTGCTAAAACCCAGCTCTCATTGGATTACTTTACTTAAATGCTATGGATGTGTTGAACTTCTCAGGTGCAAGTAAAGACAGCGTTTCCGAAAGAAAGCAGATGAGCCTGTGCACCCGGCCATGCTGGGAAGCCGCAGACCTGGCCACCCTTTGGCAGGGGGGAAACAAGCCTGCAGTGTCTCACATCATGCTGGAGTGACCCAGCTCTTTGGCAAAATAATCTCAATCTCACTGTTTATATAAACTCAATATAATGGGTTAAATGAGTGAAGGAAAAGAGAGACATATTTAGAGAATATGTTTATGGTTTTCTTTTGCTGTATTGTGCTTTAGCTGTCTTCTGATGCCCTTGCAGCTGTACACAGTTGCCATGAGCTACAGAAACTCTCAGGTAATAATAAATTATTTGAACTGACTGAATACCTGCATAGCTGGATGAGGTGATGGGGAACAGAGACTCTCTGCAGTTGCTGTTGGCCCAGAAAACAGGTTTGACGGCTCACTTTTACTAGTCTATTGGGCAAGATGATGTTTGCCCAAAATCCAGTTTACTTCATTGCTAAGCAATAGTGAATCGCATTTTCAGAGACAACTCTGCATGCCTCACCAGTGCTAAGCATCAAAATTTCAAAGACTATGTAAGAGGTAGAGACTTGCATGCAATGCGTACCCTTCTTCTCTGCTGTACAAACTACAAGCTCTTCTCAGTACTGTTTTAACGAAAATCATGAGTATGGCTCTTATTCAGCCAAGCACTTAAGCTTAAGTACGCATTATAAAAGCACCTCTCTGACTTCCTCAGGATTGTTCCTATGCCTGCTTTTGGCATTTAAGCACTTAGCTGAACCAAAGCCCATAGCATTATCTAGTGAAAACAACAAAATATATTAGACACATACAAAATTTGTGATCACCATTCCCATGTAGCTCATTTTGTAAAGGGATCCTATTTATGGAATAAAACAGGATGGAGGTTTCTGTTGTTACATTATCCAAACCAGAATGAAGAGACTAAGGAGTCACACATGCAGAGTCACAGGCTGGCTGAGGTTTGGCAGGGACCCCTGGAGGTCACCTTATCCAACCTCCCTGTTCAAGCAGAGTCACCTACAAGCAGGACCATGGCATACTTGTTATTTTGAAAGGATCTGTGAATACTAGCAACACCTTTGAGCTAAAAAAAAAAAAAAATCATTTTATGAGTGAGTTTACATATTCCTGATAGCACTGATGTCAAAGTGAAGGCTTGCAGGAGAACAGAAACAGTAGTGGACACCACAGAATAAACTCTCCCCAGTCTCTAATTTGACAGCATTTGATGGTCTTAAGATGATAAATCATAAATCATCTTGGCCTAAAGCCTTGATAGTGCTCTTTTTGTGAAGTAATATCTCTTGCAAAAGGACAAACTCTTTCCTCAATTTAATTTGTATACCTCTATTTCAGAAAGATCACCACGGAAGAGAGAATTGGGTCTACTCTTCTGAAGAAAACAGAAGAAGCTGTGCAACCTTTTCTTCTGAGTAAACTAATTTTTTTGCCTGCTGAAAATTATACATTTTAAAATCTATTCTTATACCATAAAAATTCTATGTTACTTACAAAATATTTGTTTCCAGCAGAATCAGTCTATACCTGTATCATGGAAGGAGGAAACGTGTTTTATGCAGAAAAGACCCTTTGAAGGTGTTATCTGACATAGTACTGCACCCTGACTGTTGATAGGGATTTTGCAATGGGGACAGACTATTGTGATGGAAAGCAGGATTGCCACCACAGGTTGTACAGTTCACAGTGGTTGTACTTTCAGTGTTTGACTCAAAGTCATGGTCAACAGAACCTATGGGCAGGGGTGGGCTCTTCCTGAAAACAAAGCAGTCAGAAGAACAGAGTGGAACAGAGTAATTTCTAGACTGCACATGCTTTCCAGGTTCCCTACAGCAGGTCTTTCTATACAAAGATGGAGTGAGCTACTGTTAAAAAAAAAAATCATCTACATGCTAAACAAAGCTCCAGTAAAGTTTCCGTGAAAGTCAGCCTTGACAGCAGGCTCAGCATACATGCTTTCCTTTTTGCCCCCTCTTCCAAGTGGAAATAAGCCTGACATGTGGACCTGTGTCTGAATTTCAAGTTCATGCTGACAGAAAGAGAGAGGTGTTAAAATAAAAATCACTCTTAAAACTTCCTAGGTTTCCACACTCCTCCCATGTTTAAGATATTAATGGAGAAGGCACACCTTATCTGGAAGAAGAGCAAGGATTGATCAGTGCCTAGAGTGTGTTCTCAGGAAAAGAAAAATAAATCTGGAGTAACTCCAATAAAAATCAAACAGCATTCTGGTATATATATGACCAGCATATAACTCATAAAATCTTTCCCTGGGAAGAATCAGCATTTTGAAATTTCAGCTCAGTCACTGTAACTTTCCCTACATGCTCCTCTAGACAACTTATTTATTTATTCCATTTATAGGGATGTTCTGTTAGGGCCTGGGGACACGTGTATGTAACAGCCATAAAAATCACAAATACATTTGCAATCCCTGACTGAACGGAGTTAGTGACAATAAATTCTTCACGTTCTGTACCATTCCTCTATGTGTTGAGTTACTCTAACAGAAGCAATTGTTTTTCTTCCAGCTGCACCTGTAACACCATCAGTACATTTACCTTTGAAAATGTCTGCCTGAAAACTCAAGTTAAAGAGATTCCCTCCCCCTCCCAGATCAGAATCTTTTTCACATAAAACTTTAAGAGGATTTCTTTGAGCTACCTTGATGGCTGCAGCCCGGCACAGGGCCAGCCAGCAATAAGCAGCCCCCCTGTAATGGTGGACTTTCTGCTGTTCCCCCTCCAATGCAGAATACACGTCCTTTCCTCACTTTGGGGAGTGCTCGATTTCCCACAGAATGGTTTGTTTCTGCAGAATTCTCCAGGCGCACAAACCATTCTGTTCTGATGAGCTCTGCACGTCTTATTCATGGTAATTACGCTCACATCTTTGATCTCAGACTAGATCTCTTGTGCATATTTTGTTCTGTTTATGTCTTTGATCTTGTTACTTGTTTTTTCCCCTTTTTTTCCAGTCGCCTGTCTTTTCATTTGAAAGATGTTCATCCTACATCACTTTAAAGACAAAAGGTGAAACACTGGTGCATGTATCCCAAGTAACCTTGCAGAATATGCAGTAGTACTGAGCAATTTTTTGAGCAGAGCACATCTGGGTTTTGTCTCCCAGTTTAAACAAGCAGTAGCACATCACGCTGCTGATGTCAAGAATGCACCTAGGCAGCTGAAAATGGTACGTGGTACTGAGAAGAGTATATTAACAAAAAAATAAGCCCAGTTATTGTGATGACCGCAGTGACAGCAGATTACCTTGGCAGAGAGGAGACGTGTGGGCTCCACTGGTGTGCATGACAAAATCCGCGCTCCATGGCAACAGGAAAGCGGCAGGGGAGAGTGTGGCAGGAGCCCTGCGCCGAGCAGGGTACGGCATCCCACAGCCCTCCCTCCTGCCCCAGCCAGGCTCCACAGCTGTGAGGGTGATGGAAAGCTTCAGCCTCCAAAGCATCTTTATAGCAGGCTTGCCCCACAACAGGCATTAACAAATAAATCAAAGGAAGCAAGAAATATTTGTGACTTTTCAGTTGCTTGTATGGTTAATACTAAAATACGAAAAACATCAGTTTCCCTGCCAGCATCCCGTGCGGGGCTGGCTCTGGTGCTTAGTACAGAGCTCCTCAGTGGGTCCATAAGCATGTGCCAGCTCTAGCCCTTGAAGGCAATGGGATTTGGATTTATGGTTGAGAGTAAAAATGCAATTCTGTTTTGCTAAAGCTGGTTCTTCACAAGGTATCAAAGCAGAACAGAGCAGTAAAATTTCCTGGGCTCAAAATCCCTACAGTAAGACAACCTACACTCATTGCAGTGTTTAATGGGGATTAAGCTGAAAGAGTAGAGGGATCTCCAATTAGGAGAGAAAAAGTATTGGTAGGTAAGAGCTACATAAAACAACTGCTGAAACGCCAGTCAAAACTCACAAATACTTCGCTGTGAAACAACTGGCATTTCTCATTCCCTTCCACTGTGCTGGCTTGGCTAAAACTTCAGAGGACTGACAGAGCAGATCTATGTGACAGAACCACAGCAAGTATCCTCTGCTCTCCTTTATCACCTCACAGACAAAATCTTATATCAATAATAAACACAGAATTGCCACAGGAGGCTACAGGGCTGGTTAAGGATGAATGACAGTTTCCATCTGAGAATTTCTATAGATTAATCAACACTTCTATGTTAGGATTTCTCAAGCTACAGCAAACATGTGGATGAGGGGCAGAAGAGTTCACTGGGAAAGTTGTTTCTAAATGCCAAAGACTGTTTACCAAATCTCAGTGCAATTCTCAAGCAACGACGTATGTTCGTACTATGTTCTACCACTGAAAATCTCATACATCCCTGTTTGGCTTCTGCTGAAGCACATGGAAATTCTGACAAAGCTACTATGTTATAGTAACGAAAAGCTACTACTGCCTTAGTCTCTGCTTGCAATGTACACGTAATTAATTTCTGTGAGATCTCAATTACCTCTCTACTCATCCTGTCGTGAAAGTGGAGTTATTATCTCAGCAGGGAATACAGCGTCACATTGCTTACTACGCACGGGTTCCTCTCCATGTGACTAATCACTCACCCATGGATATAAAGGTGTAGGTTTTGGTTGCTAAAAGCCCTGTGAAAACAGCAGGTAGCAACTGTAACTCCCAGGTCATCCTTAATCCAATACAGGTGTCACAAACAAAAAGTACGGGTAAAATCTGTTATTCAGTTTTTTTAATTATACATACACAGGAATTAATTCAAAGCTTAAGATGGTGGACAAAAAAAACATAAGTATAGAGCTAAGAAAATATGTTATTAGAATATTACTGTTTTGAAAAAGAGAGGACAGAAGCTTCCAGTAATTTCAGTCTCTATTTTATTGCCTTAATTCCAGCAACACAGAACAAAAGCATGTTTGCTTTGCACTGGAATTCATCCTGACCTCCTCAGAAGCAGTACTCATATTTTCTCCTGCCTTCCAAAAGTGCATCAGAAATCTGACTTTTATTGTGGATGAGCATTTTCCGGGCAACTCATCTTTTTTTTAAAGCAGAACCAGTGAATACTTTGCAATCAACACCTTTCTGCTGGCAGGATCCCTCCCCCTGCAATTGATGTGCCTTCTCAACCGAGCTGCAAATTGTGCAGCAATTGTATCATTTGCTGTCTTTGATGATGTGCAGACATCCCAGGTCTTTTGTGACCCAGCGCAACACTATATGGGAAAATCCTTTCTGTTTAAATTTAAAGATAAATGGAAAGAAACTTCTCCATGTGTTATCCCATTTAAAAACTAATTCTACAGCATGGGAGCCTGTAAATCCTGGTTTCTTTTGAAATTAAAACCCAAATAGAACAAAGATGTTTTAATTCCTCTCATACGTGTTCTTCCGTGATCCCAGTAACATGGGTTACACTACCCCATTTCAGAAACTATTTCATATTCTCAGTCATTGCTTGGTCAGGCAGGTTTCCCTAAATCCATCCCTCTTTATTCACTGAATTTTATTCACTGAAACATTAAAAATAAATAGGACAAATTGGATCTCAAGAGGTTTAAACTGAGACTGCTGTTCCAAAGCAGGACACCATTTCAGACAGACATATGCTAACGTTTTCTGAAGATCTGCACCGTCCCAGTAAAGCGCTGTTTTAATACCACCGCCATTTCCTCTCCCCTCTGTACTGACACCTGCCCATTGCGTGCGGGTTTGCATTCTCCACCCAGCCTCTGTCCCGCACCTCCTCCCAGCCCCACACAGCAGTCCTTGCCTTTCTGCAGGCTCGGGTCATGGATGGCGGCTTTGATGGTAACCAGCGGTGACCTGAGCAGCAGCCCCCCCAGGTAGGGTGCCTCGTTTCTGGGGGGAGCTGCGCAGGGTGCCCCTGGCTCCCTGCAGGATGGGGGGGGTGCCAACCCCAGGGACCCCCTTTAGCCTGGGGTGCTGAGCCTAAACCCCACTTTTAATCTGCCTTTAGTAGCTTCAATAATTGTAGTTAGAGAGGGTTTAGATGATACAATCAAGCCATAAAACTCACAGCTATAACATTTCCTGAAGTCATGAGCATTCAATGTGAAAAATGAGGCATTTTGTGTCTTGTAGTGGAAATAACGCACCACTGCGTCTGTGCCTGGATCGCACCGAGGGAGAAACGATGCTGATGTGAATTCCCAGCGCCGGGGGCAGGGAATGGTGGGCAGCTATGGGAGGATGCGGAGGTCGGGGAGTGGCAGCAGAGATAAGAGTGCCTGGAAGTGTGGAAAACTGCCAGAAACCCTCTTGACTTCATAGCATTCCTGCTGTTTGGGGAAATTACATAAAACACAAGTATTTTTATTTTTACTTTTTTTTTTTGTATGTGAAGAACAACATTCTCTTCCAGTTGAACACATCTGAACTTTTACCTGCTGTTTGTCTGTGCTCAAGGAATATACAGATACTCTTATAGATTGAAATATATGTTTGTCTGCATAATATAGATGAATCTATGTTCTGTATTCATCTATATATTCTACATTCACCTATAAAATTTAGGTTAATATGCTGCCATAACTTGCAAGTATTTCAACATAGTTTTAGACCTTTGCCACAATAGATTACCAAGAAACTGAACTAATTCAAATGAGACAGAAAATTTACATGAAGCAGCTATTTTTTTTTTCTTTTTGCCACAAGGAGAGTTGTGGTCATTTTAGACAAGATTTAAAAGATTTTTTTCTCTTTTGCAGAAATGTTCAGTCAAAACATTTTGGCTGCAACGAAAGGGGTTAACAACTGTTAATGCCTTTCAAATGCAAAGATTTACATCATGATCATTTCTTCACTATGTGAATTTCATGTCTTAGAAAAGTATCTTAATTTCAGATTGAATACAATGGTTCAGCACTATAATTACCCCCCCTTTCCTTCTCTTATGGAAATAAAATTCATAATTCTTCCTGACATTTTTACCTATTATACTCATGTCATCATGAGTTTTAAAGTTTCTTTTTTTAAGGTAGTTACTGGTGGTATAATAAAAGAGAGAAAATTAATTTCCTGTCGTTTGAATCAAAGTGTCCTAGTGTCTCAAGATGCAATGTTATAGTAAAACTGTAAAGTTAATGGAATATTAAAATCTGTCTGTTGAGCTTCTCAGGGAAAAATAGTTCATCATCTGAGGATTGAGAGCATGATGGTAAAGGGGCTATGTAAATTACCAATTAACTGCTCAGAATTAAAATGCGAGAGGACCTGTCCCTTCTGTTTACAGAAATGAGAGCTGTAGTGTAACAATCAAAATCTCCTTCTAACTTTTAGGTAAATAACAATTACCGATTCCTTTTAAATATCATATGGCAATAACAGCACTCCAAACACAGTTTTTCTGCACCTTTGCTGGAGTGATTAAAATGTTGAAGGCATCACGGCGAGTCCCTGAGCTCCTTGACAGCTGTCATTGCTATTGAACACAACTATAACAGCCAGAGAGAGCTTTATTGGTAAACTGTTCTGCATTGCCACAAAGGCAATCTCGCCATTTCACACAGGCATCTGTTGCCATATTTTGGAGCTTTATTCCTTCCCTCTCAGACAGAGCCAGCGACTTGGTGCCATGTGCAATTTCTCCCTCTTTATCAATACCATTTGGTGAGGTTTGTGCCACCAGGGCTCAGATCATTTTGTTTCCAGGAAAATGAGCAAGGAAAATACATTTTTGCCGAGTATAATGGTCTCTTTCTGCACTAGTCATGTGCAACAATAGAGCCGAGGGCTTTTCAATGGGGAGTGGTGTGACTTCAGTGGTTAAATATAAATGCACAGAGTTTTTATGAGAAGTGCTGTACCCTTCCAATTTACATCTTTTTTATGGTAGGAAGAGGAGAAAGCTGCACCATCACAATGAGCCGTAGCTTCAATAAAGACAGATCAGACGGCCCCCGCGTCTGGCTGTGCACTGCCGCCCAGTCACAGCCACAGCAGCGTCGAAGCCCCCTGCCAAAAGCAGCCCCTTCATCCTTGCTTCCTAGAGCTGTGCTGCCCACCACACCATGGTACCCAGAGCCCTCTGCCAAAGGCAGCCCCTTCTCCTCTCCTCCTCAAGCTGCACTGCCCCTCGCGCCGTGGTACCCTATGGCTTTAATCCCCACAAATGCCCTTGGGTGGAGGAAAGCCCATTTTCTCTACTTTCTATATTTTACAGACAGCAAACTGAGGCAGAGTGGAGTAGGATTACCTCTTCCAAACCCCCCAGGCAGTCTGTGACAGGGCTGGGAGCTGACCCTTAGCTTCCCAAATCCCTTGTTTAATGGGAGGGTGTTTCTGGCCTCTCTGCAGGCCTGCCCCAGCATCTCATCTGTGGCCAGGGCAGGCCAAATATCAGAAATCCCACCGTGGTGGGTAATTCTGTCCTACTTGTTGCACCCAGTTCAGCCACCTTCTGCAGGTCCCCACATCCCCCAGGTACCTTACCAGCACATCCCCAGTATGCAGTAGCAGCTCCCTACTCTTTGCCAGCACCTATCCCAGGCACACTTAACACATCTTCCTTCCTTCTTTCCCCACACCTTCTCCCCATTTAGAAAGAAGTGCAGCTGCAGGGATGCACCTGCAGAAGGTAGCTCTGGGCAGCAGGAGGAACAGAGTGTCCCAGGGAGCAGGGGAAGAGAGGCTAGGATGAGACCTGGGATTAAGCTTCGCTGAATATTCTGGCCAGGGAAAGAGTGATGGAGCCCAGATGTGTCAAAAATGTTTGGATGTTTGTGCTGGATGCTCCTGGAATGATAGCCAGGTTGTAAGGTACAGGTTTCATTTGCTAACAGCTGCAGTACTTCTTGGCTTCCTGCCCTCAGTGGAAAATGGGAAATCAGGAAAGAGAGATGTCAATCACAAAGACAAGGACTACTGCAGTATCTAGAATATGTACACATCTTTGGGTGCTGAAAGCAGTTAATAGCAAGCTGTATTTATACAGCTCTAATAACCCAAAAAGAAATCTTAAGAACAGCATGATTCAAACAGACATAAAACTCATTTTTATTCTCTCAGTTCAGATAATGCATCCCTTCAAATCTCTTTGCACAAAGCAATAAGCAATTCTCTTTTCTGAAGAAATCATTGCCTGAACAACATTTTAAAGTTAGAGAATGATGATGTCTTCTCTATGCTCTGCACCTTTAAATCTGTCAGACTACTAGTATCCATTTTAGACTTATTGTGTTCATTCATGTGTGCAGACACACACATTGTGTCATGGAGACTGCCGCATGTTCTTTCCCGTTTGCTGTTTTTAAATATAAGGTAAAAGTTATTTGGACTGAAATGATCTGTTTACTCTTTATTGAAATATATAAAGCTTTATCCACCACTGCAAAGCATTTGTGTTTGGGGTGCAGCATGAGAGCGGCTCAGCGGCACAAAGGAACATCAGAACTAGAGCTGGTTAGAAAATAGATTTTCTGTCGTGCAAAACAGTCCAGGATTTCTTCTTTTTTGTTGTTGCTGTTCTGAATCAGGGCAAAAGGCTACATTTCTAAATGTTTTCACATGGTGCAATTCTAGGGGTGGGAAATTATTTTTTGTTTGATATATGAATCCTCTTCATTTATGTAAAATGCACATTTGAAACCAAAAGCATTTTCTAGCTACACATTTGCACTTCAGAAATGAAAAAAACCCGGTACACTTGAGTTCTCCCTAAGTTCCCACTCCCTTTGCCTTTGTTCAGTCCCCATTTTGTGAAGAAGGGCCATTTTGTCAAAGTATTTTTTACACAGGAGCTGTTTTTTCAAAAGAGGGAAAAAAAAAAAGACCAGACTCAGGTAAACAGAGGAGTGTCTGAACAGTTAAAATTGTCTGTCCGCACAACTGAAATGCAAGCATAGTACCTTAACATTTGCTCTTCCCTAGTTGCCAAGAATGGAGGGTACACCTCTTACAACCTGCAAGAGGTATCTTCAATGTTTTTAGGTGCTCACAAGAGATGTCCTAGCCCTGACTTTCAGATCTGTTAATTTCACTGTTGTGAAGCATTATCTTAAATTTCAGACTATCTCAAAGAGCTCTAGGAAATTCATCACTGTTTCAAAGAATCAGCCCCACATTGGGTTAAAAAAGAAAAGTGAACAGAAGTACTGTTGCATTGAAACAAATGGCTAGCAAGTGGTCTAAATAAAGCATTGCTATCTGATGCCTGAAAACAGATTTGACTGAAAAGGTATGCTTTCAGACTAAGAAAGCAGAAAAAACTAATTAGACAAGAAGCAACCGTGAACAAACATGTTAGCAGAATCAATAACTGGAACTGATCAGCTATTTCTTTAATTGTGCCAGCTGGGCTCTAGCGATGTGCTTAGAGGAGCATAATTACCAGTTTCAGTTGTACAGCAGAGTTCTTTTTCTTTTCCTATTCTTTTATTCACCCTCCTTTCTTTTCTTTTACGCTAGGAGCTGGTCATATGCCATTAGAGAAAGAGAAACAGGGTTGAGAAATTAGTGGAAAATGGGCCATCCTCGTACGTAAAATGATATTATATGAATAATTAGGAGTAGCCCTGAACAGTTATGCCAAATGTGACCTAATAAGAAAGTGAGCCATCAAGGAAATGTAACTAATTTCTTAATGTAAAAGGACATTGTGTGTGCTGTGCACAAAGCAGCACTGTAAAATAAAATAAGATACAATAAAATGAAATAGGGACCATTCTCTTTCATATTTTGACATGCGTACCAGGGATTGTTCTAATTTGTAAGGCTGTGACTGATCCAGGCACAGGGTTCTGCTACTAAAGCACTGAAGTCCATGCTGTACAGCTGCTTGCTACTATTAGAAAGAAACCAGGACAGACATAAAATAAAGCACAGAAAGGAGAAGGAGAGTGGAGAGGAAAGAGAGAAGGGTCTCGCTGATTAATTACCAAGACAAAAAAAAACCAACCCACCCTTCCTTGACTGATGTTTACCCGTCTTTAATTGACAGCAAAACAAAAGGATTTAATAACTTCAAGGTTCTTATGGGCAGCTCCATGGAAAATCCATAGCGGTGCAGAGGAAGCTTGGCTTTTTTGATCTATAGCAATGGCTAAATGGGTCTCCATTAGAGCAATGGCTACCCTGAAAAGTGAAAATTAAAAAGTGAAATATACATTTAATCAGCAACAGGCTAATATATCAAAAGAGTCGGCCTATCCCAACAAGAAGTCTGATTCAAAACACATTGACGTGAGTAGAAAAAAGATTCATGCCCCACAAAAGCTTAGGCTCAGAAACTTGTCCAAAGCTGAGCTAAACCCTTTATACAGCTGAAAGCCTCAGAAAACCAAGACCGGTCCTATTTTCTGGTTACAGACAGGTCATCTCCCTATCACAGGAGCAGTCCTAATTGGTGACATGACCTAGAGCAGCCCAGCACTGTGGTGGGGGGGACGGGCAGCTCAGCCGCACCCTGTCACCAGGCAGGGCTCGGCAGGCGACTCGCTCCAGTGGCCAGCCACCTCCGACGGTGGCATTGCCTCAACGCCCACTGTTTTTGCTTTCTTCCTTTCTTTTGCGTGCACCTTCTGTGAAGCTCTAAATGGCACAGCTAAAGGGAAAAAACCCTCAGGAGTGCGGTAGGATACTGAAGGGAACCAGAAGGAAGCAGAAAAGAAGTGAGATGCTTTGGGATTGAGATGCAAGAATAGGCACTGGTAGCAGCCAGCAGCCTAAACCCACAACCTCCACAGGCCAGAAAGCAAATGAGGGCTATGTTCCCAGCAAAGCTGTATGGGGATGCTACACACCAGGGTCCCTAGAGCTGGGGTTCATCCTCAAAAGCCAGCAGAACCCATTCAAGCGCCAGTAGTCCAAGGCTGGCTTACGTATGCCAAGGAGGCTTGCATAGGTTGGTATTTTATCTGAGGCAGTATTTCTATGCTTGATTTCATTTTTCTAGCTGAAGCAATTTAGCTTTATTGTGTGACACATATGTCTTTTGATATGGAAAAGAAACTTTTGTGAGGCAATATTCAAAGGGGTCTGCATTTATGTGGGCAGTTACTTCTGGCAGACGTCAGTTCTTTACAGAGAGGAGTAGTAGGATTTACAGCTAATTAGGGAAATTATAAAACAAAAAGGTATTCTCTAACAATGAAAGATTCTTCAATCAAGATCAGTCAATCATCCTGACAGGGAAAATAATTTAAGATTACTTGGTAAGGGAATAAATATGCATTACATGGGGTTAAGTCCCAACAACGTTCATGTTATCTTTTAACACAAGTGTCTGCATAGGCACTTAGCATTATGTAAGACACATAGAATATCATAACAGATCTCATCTTCATCTTTCAGTCTTTCAAAAAGTATTTAAGTTTCTGATCATTTAAATCTTTACTGACTATTCATCACTATCACATTTTCAGACAGGAGATGCTAAATTAGCTGCTTACTATGGATGATATTCACTCTGCTGCTGAGCACAGCCACGGAGCAAGCCTCACAGCAGCAGTGGATGATGATGCTTTCTGTGCTCATCCTGGGTATGATGAGCTCCATTTCAGCACCAAACAGGCTGGCACAAAAGGTGGTCAGGGGGCTGGGCTGAGGATGAATGAAAGTATCAGCTGTCACCAACTGCAATCAGCCCTAATGCAGGTGACACAGAGCAATGTTCCAACATCTTCAAAAAAATAAACTCAGAAGGGAGAAATTTGCCCACAATTAAATCAAGACATTGATTAGATTTCACCAGAACCCGCCTTTACACTAACAGCTGTCCTGGATTGTCTGTCCATCCGTAGGCCCAGTTAAGACTCATTTCCACAGACATTTTAAGGGGTGTAAGGACAGCAGAGACGTGTTCCCCACTGACAAACCACCTGGGAGGTGTCCCAGGCTAGAGAGGATGTTGACAAGCTCAGAGCCTGGAGGAGGATGTTTAGGCACAGAGGAAAAAGGGAGATAAAAGGTTTCTCACTCCTCCCTTTCAGCAAAGACTCCTCCTCACTCTTGTCCTGTGGGGGCTGACTTTATATGCAGGGTGGAGATGCCTTGAAGACTTGGACAGAAGCAGAGTCCCTGGGAAGCCTGAGGGGAGGCAGCAGGCAGATGGGACGCTGGTCCCTAGGTCCATGCCTGCCCGCTGCCACCACACTTCTGGGGACAAGCAATGCTGAAAGGTCTGGATCATGTGGTATCACTTTAACTTTGTATGATTCGAAAATTCCTCTTGGTACCATTGCTGTTTGTATTGCCACTGTCCTTGGAGGCCGGGCTGCAGTCAGGCCCCCGCGGTGTCAGGCACTGCACAAGCAGACGGTCAGAGACAGCCCCTCCCCGGGGGCTCACAGCCACACCAGGCTAGACCGCCCAAATTAACATCACCCCTGCTTTCCAGGTAGGAAGCTGGGACATAGAAGGATTTCAATAACAGTTGGGAACCTAAATGTTTCTAAAATATGGCTTTCAAGCTTTCTGGGTCTCAGACTCTACCTTCTCATACTATGAAAATCCAGCCTGACTTTGGAGCGACCTTCAGAGCCCGAGATACAAAGGGAGCATTTGGACTCATTGAGAGCTTGAAACCCAGCCCCGGTCACCCAGGCTGCTCTAATAGCCTGACAGGCTTTTACATCTCTAAATGCCAAGGTGAGCAGTTACTTTGAAAAGGAAAACATTTTAAAAACCAAAACAGCTCTGAGAACTGTTAAGCAAAGCTGTCATCGGTAAATTATTCCTTTCTGCTGGTATATTTTTTTCCCTCCCGTAGTATGATCTGAGAGCTAAGTACAGCAGTCAATATGTAGTAATCAGGCTAATGATTGCCTAATAGCTAAATTAGGAGAGTGACTCTTAATCATGCAATATGATGCCAATAGTCTAGCACTGAAATCCAGACGTGAAGCAAAACTCTTTGATTACACTTCACGTTTTTAAAGACCTAATTAACTTTTATAAGACCTCTTGATTTTTAAAATATCTTAAGTGAACAGAGTGTAACATCCAAACTCTGTAGAAAGTGGCAAATGTGTTTCTTTGACATATCACTTGCTAGGTCTACAAAGATGGTAGACCTCCAAACAAAACTTAAAATTATGGAACCCACAAATGTATATAATGTTACAAATCTTTTAATATTTTTATTAATTTTCTATAAACCTGAACTCCCTAATAAATATAATTTAAATGGTGTTGCAGAAATACAATCCATTAAGCACTATGTAATCTACTTCAGGACCATCTTACAATGAACCCTAAGTGAATTTGTCCAGTTGAAGCTCAGAGAAAAGATAAAGGAAAAACAGAAAAAAAAAAAAAAGTATAGCCACTATAAAACATGGACAAAAAGACAAATGAGCCTATGCAATCTCCATTCTGTGCACTGGTATATTTGATTAGTCATGTACCAGTTCTATCATTCATATTAGGAAAGAGCTTCCATTAAATTAGAGTGATTTCAAATCCTTTATTACAGATCTGTTGAACTTCTTCTAATGAAATAGGAATACAGAGATTCTAATTTTAAAACAACAAAATCTCAAAATCTACTTTGCTGAAATTACTGGTGATGGATCGGGGAACCATCTGGCCTCAAATAAGATTATAGTTCCTGATTGCACAAAAAAAAAATTAAAAGTATAAATATCTTACCAGAGAGTTGCAGTCTGAACGATCTTGCAGACTTCCTGCCAGAAAAGCATCTCAGAAGCCAAGAGGAGTTTACCATAGTAAAAAAGAAATAAGCTATAAAACCTGCATCTCATGTGCACTGAAATCAGTTGGAAGTCTTTTGGAAGAATATAGAAAGAGTGCAATGAATGCAGCTAAAGACCATTCTTCTTACTTAGAAAAATAATTCTGTTGGCTTAAGGCAAACTAACTGCATAGCTACAACAAATGGGATTTGGCCCACCACTGCTGGATAGACCTTGGGAACACCACAGCAGCTGGGAAAATTGCTTTGAGGGAAGGGACAGGGAAGAAATTTAACATGCATTTCCCCTACCTATATATTGAAGTTGCTGAAGTTTTGACCCTCACTTCAATCATGTCCAGTAAACCATCCATCGTGGGGAAGCTACAATGAACCCTCTCATTTTAAAGGAACTTTGGAGTACTCTCCATCCACCTAGATAATGAAAACAAGATCCTCAAGTACTACATTTCAGAAATCAGATAGTGAACAGAAATCATATGTTTCGTGGATTAAACTCTCTCTGAATAAATTTATATTGGGTATTTTGCTGGGAGACTGACTTAGATTCCATACATTTTTTTAATTACTGGAAAATCACTTCAGCCAATTCTCCCATTATGGATGATATATTTCATCATTGTTCAATATTAATTCACAAAGGGAAGAAAAAATGAATGGTGAGGTGTGGAAGTTAGCATTTCACTTCCCTGCACCGACTGCAGAATTTTACTGAATGCTTATGCCTAGTCTTTATATGTGATTAGTCTGATGGGTCACTGAATTGCCTTCAGATTACTAGGTCCCAAATTCAAAACCATTTCTTCTATTATTATTATTACTTCAAAATTCAGCCTTCTATTTTTTTAACAAAGGTGCAAGTCAAAATAGAGTTTTATAATATGTTATAATATGTTTTCCCTGGCCTCCTGCCTGCAGTTGTTTGGATAGCTGGCAGAGCGTGGTATATGACAGTACAGAAACAGTGGGGATAGTTTTCCATTCCTACGGGGATCTATCTTTGGCAATAAATTTGGACTGGATGTCTGTTAGTAGAGTGTGTCAAAACTGTGCCAAAAGCACTTTTGGGTGTATAATAATAATAAATGAGTGTTGCACAGCATTAGTAGAAGAATTCTAATACAAGTTGTCCATCATTTCACAGTAAGTTCTTTACCATGTTACTGGATTTATGTCTCATAATAAATTAACCGTATCAAGTACTTCATCCCATAGGTTCAGAAAAATAAACATACATAAGTCTATGTAACTTCCATGCCAACAGAACAATGCCCATATCCCTGCACATTCCTTTAGCATACAACTCAAACAAACACAAGTCTGAGAGCCAAATTCCTGGCTGGAGCAAGAGGGTACATTTGAGCACAATCCGCAGAGCTGTGCACACTCACACCAGCCATCAGCCGCCTGCTAGCCTGAAGTTCTGTAGAAATCCTCAATTAATGGCATATATGAAAGTTTTTTCCACATTCCACTATACTGAGTTTGTACCAGCCAATCTAAAAGGGCTTATCTTTATATAGTTTTCCACTCTGATGCAGAAACGTAGAAATAAATCTCAGTAGGAAAAATATGACTTAATTGCCATGAGAATCATGCTGATCCTTTATGGTATAGCAGTCAGTGTTTATAAAACAGCAGCCACTGTTCAAAGTGAACAAACACTTAAGAAATGTTGTGTGTTTCGTGAAAAGCCTGATCAATACAAGAATAGGTAAATACCTAAAAGGATTTTGGCATGTCCAAATTCTGAGAGCCTTCGTGAGAACAGATGTGTTGGTATGACAGGAATCTCTGAAGATGCTTAGGTCTGGGACACACAATGGCACCACCAGATGATCTTATATGCAAGGAGGCACACATGGCAGCACAAGCAATCGTTAAACTCAAGGAAAATTTACACTTATCCGCAGGGGGGAGAGTCAAAAAGGACGTAATCTGGAAAATGTAAAGCCACCAAAATCCAAACTTTGCAAAGGAAAATACACATTATCATTAGCCACTTTTTAAAGAACAATTAAACAATTTGCTCTTCGAGAAGGGAGGACAGCTCCTAAGAGGTTCAGTGACATCCACGATAAAAACAAGACATGGTTGGAAATTTACAATTCAGTTTTCACCCAACAGCTTTCCGATGATATAGTCTACAAACATGAGAAACATTTCCCAACATTAGGTATGAGCATGCTGGCCAAAGCTCAGGAATCAAAAAACTAGTTCAACTTTAAGGAACATCAATAACTCATCCTTTTGAGGCCAACAGAAGTTATAGGTAAACCTACTTGCCAAAAAGCCCTTTTTTTAAAGCTGCTTAAATATGGACTGGAAAATGCTCATGCTGGAGCAGTGACTTGCAAGCACTGACTCCTCAGGGATGGCCTGAGGGGCACAGGTGGGAATGCAACTGGCCTGCATTGGAACTGCAGCACATGCTGCCTTCAGCCAAAGGGTGTGTCTTCTGGAGGTACAATACAGCAAAGGACAGCACAGTGTGGTGGGTTTAAGATGCTATAATTAGCAATACATACTTCACAGCAACACGGCTTATGGACAGCAAAGCAATCTGGAATTTCTGCTTCGCTGTGTACAGTGACATGCTTTTCCCAACCCAAAGCACCCAAGGAGGGAATTCCTTTCCATTCATTCATGGTGTTCCAAAAACCCTCTCCATAGCCTGCCAAGAACACTCACCACCAAGAGCTTTCTGTGATGTATAAGACAGGCTGTAACTCTTCTCCACCCAGAGAAGAGCAGATACCTGCACACTGCAGCTCTCTGAATGGAGCTGCAGGCAGGCAGCAAGCCAGGGTGCAGCTGTGATTGATGTGCACCTCATGTGCTTTGTGGCTTGCTCTATATCTAAAGGAAACAACTTCAGTTGTGCAGTTCACATCACCAGCAATGGGAGCTGAGCAGCTCAACTCTTTCAGACCCTCTGAAAAGGCACACTGTGGGCATAGTGACCGTCAGCCATACACCTCCATCTAGAGGGTGCCAGTACGTGGGCTTGGATTATCAAACACTATATTTAGGAGTAACAGCTCAGCACCACCTAATTTTTGTCTGTATAGGTGTTTTTCTTTATTAATTTATTGTACCAAGAAGGTGATGGTGAGGATTGTATTGCAGAAAATGGCATGAACCTCAGCGAGAAAAGCAGACCTTGGACCTCCTTCTACAGCTTATTCAGCAGAGGGTCACGCACGGCGAGTCCAAAGGAGCTAACACAGATGGGAGGAAAACTACATCTGCCATTAATAGCCATCCAGTAGCAACCAGCAGCAGGAATCCACCTGTTAAAACACCACCGCCACTCAGCGATGCAAATGGTCACAGCTTTCACGTAACCCTTATTTTACTCTAGGAGTATGCATCTCCCAGCTTTGCTCTTGGGGCAGCATAGTTATGTGCTGCCTCCTACTACAGGGAAACAGGAAAACATGGTTTAACTCTACGTTGGTAATTTTTTTTTTAACACTAGAAGACACCCTTCCTCTTATAGTAGGCGTAAAAGTACTTCAGCAGTTAAGATGCTGGTTCAGCCAACCAAGATAGAGTAATTTTATTTCAATAGATGGTGTTTTTCAACAGTCCCAGACGAATATTTGTAGTTCTCATAATGGCTTAGGAAAGGAAAGTCAAAATGTTATACGGTGAAAGCATTCTCATTGCATTTTCTTTATAAATACCGTCACTTTAATTGACATACAACTTCCATACTTTCCTGCAGAAAAAACTACACATTTCTGAAATACTTTTACTTTTTTATAGTGCTGAAGAACAAATAGCAGATATCTGAGCACAAGTCATATTATTTCCACTTTTTCATCTGAACAAATACCCTGGCTTATTGTGCCTTGAGGAAAGGTATGGATGATAGGGTGCTGTGGCTCAGATGTTCCTGAGGACTCTTCTGGACATCTATTATAAAGCTATAGGTGATTGGTCTCAGAGTAGTCCACTTCGGTTTCAAGGTTAATTACTATTTTTTCACGTTCACTCTGTGACCAATTATTTTCTGTAACATTTTTATTCTGACAATGATTTAAAGAGCCTCTGGTCATACCAACATCCACAGCAAGAGCAGATCCTGGGGAAACATGTCTTTCTGTGATAGGATTACAGGTATTGGGAAAGATTCAGATTCTCCCAACAAACACTGTACAAGCTACTTCAGGAAAGCACAGTTTGTACAAAATGCCCACTTCACACTAGGGTTCTGCTGGTGAGGATCTGAGCGCTTCACCCTCCTGACCCCTCCAGCTACAGCAACAGAGGTCAACAGCAGACTCATCCTAGCCTCTGTTTTTTCTCCCTCCAAAACAGCTGTAATAAGTCCCAAAATAAGTCCCCCCAAATTCTAACAGATTCAATCAGCCAAGCTTTTTGTGGAGGAAGAGGAAGTTGGAGGGGTCTCTTCAGACCCTCCAGAGCTGGTGCAACACAAGCCCTCCTGTTGTTGCCAGCACTCCACCTCCCGCTCACCTCTGCCGAGATGAGTGCCAAATCTGCCCTCTCAGCCAATTGCTTGCTTCGGGTACAGAAGCACCCCACAAGTAGGACAGTTGGAGATCTAAACACCTATATGGCAGGTGCCTATAATTAATTCTGGATACACAAGCACAAGCACTTTTTCATCCAAGCCCCTGGTGGTTTGTTTGTCTAGTTGTGTGCTAAATTATGTTCTAGGGCTCACATACATTTTGGCCTCTAGCTCCCTCCAGTCCCAGCTCCCAGTGCACACGCATGGCCACCAATGACAATGACAATAGGGAACGGGAAAACCTAAGCCCTACTTCATAAATTTAAAGCCTGTAAAAGCCACCTAATAGCATTACAAATTTCTTAACATAATTTAATTTGCGTACATGCAACTCTTAAAAACTCTGATTTTCCTGACAAGCAGAGCTGATGTGTTTTGATTCTGCTTTTATTGTGTATACTAGCTTCTATTAGTACCATCATAATGATACACACAGAGCAATTAATTCGTGAAGTAAAAGCTTTTCTTCCTTTCTAAAAGCCACTTAATGTAAACTGTAAACATCACAAACACTCTCATTCAGACTAATTCAAAGTTCTTAGCTGGGGCCAAGAGGCACAAGATGAAATGTCTGCAAACAACAATGGATGGCTTTAGACAAGGCTTGCTCAAATTTGCACTGGAACCACTCCTAGCACCTTACTGGACTGCAGCAAGCTGAAAACCATCAGCAATCATTCCAGATAGGTTATAATGCCTTGAAAGATCATGGAGTTTTTCTTACGTGCAGCATCTGGTGTTGACAGGAATATTGAAAATCACCTCTTCCCAAAGCCACCAGTCCTTTGCTTTGTTTATGCATTCAGAATAACCCTTAAGCAAATCTTGGTATTGTTCACCAAGCGTCACAGCATCTAGTGTCACAATGCCTCTAATCATGATCGAACTTGAAGTATTTTGAGGAATATTCAAGGTAACATATATTCTGAACACCACACTGGTTTTTGTCTACATGTAATCAGAAACGTTTTCCAGAGATACTTAATAAGCTTGACCACTTTAGCCAGAGATCAGGAGATACGTAAGAACATGCATAACTTCAAGCATATGTGCTTTACCTCTGATTACAGCTGGGCAAGTCATATATTTGAGTACATACTTAAAGGCTTTACGGAAACACTAATTTAATGCATGTGAGTTTGAAGCTGGGGTTTGTTTGTGTTTTTTACTCCTTTTGTTTGGACTGATTTCTTCAGCACTTCTATAATTTTTGACTGATTATTACCCAATTTATTTTTAGTTTAACTTCATATATGCCATATTTCCTTTCAGACAGAACACTTACTTCCTCTTTAATAAATTTCTGTCTTGAAATACTGACCTATTTACCACTGGAAAGAAGTAAAATGTGGTCTCTAGTAAAATGCCTACTGAAATCAGTCTTGAACAGGTGCGGGATCTGACACACATAGAAGCCAGCAAAATGCAAATGGTATTTAGTTATTGAGGCAAATGGCAAGCTTTAAAGCACCACCTGTGTATATTTTGCAACATATCATGAAAGTGGTGAGAACCGTCCTCATTTATTCATGCATTAACGTGTGACATTTGGCTCAGAACAAAAAGCTGTAGAAAAGGGTAAGTTATGAGATGTCAGGGAAAAATGATATGTCACACTGTATGATGGTGCACTTTACATTTTACTGTTCGCTTCAGTGTTATTCTCAGCCCTGTGGCAAGGAAAGGGTCTGCTTGGTGGGGGCAAGGGCAAGTTGTTTTCCTCATGCACTGAAACAGAGAGCCCAGAATTATGTTCACTCAAGTACCCCGCTAGCCCGACTTTCCCCTCCTCTTTGTTAGACCAACACAAAACTAATTGCCTTTTGGTTCTCTCACTTCTGCAGTGCCAGCTCTTCTATCACCCGTCTCCCCCAAGACACTCAGTAACAGAGAAATCCACCCCCTCTGAGAGGCCAGTGTAAGAAAAATCGCACACAAAATATTAGGTTGTGAGGCAGCGAGGCGGATCCCCCACGGGTGCACAGTGCACCGGAGGACAACTAATCCTGTAACCAGTGGTGGAGTGTCCTTAACCCTCGCCTCTGCTAATGCCCCAAACTGCTGGGAGAGGCAAAACAAATCATCTCCCATGTCAGCTTTTTATATATATAAAAAAAATTTTATATATTTATATAAGGAAATTGCAATGCTGCTTTGCTATGTACTTCAATATATTTACCAGTAAAAGCTGACAGCTGACAGCTTGTGAATGTGATGGTAATGTAATCACTACATTTACACTGGATAGAACACAACTTTCTGAAATCGTGTGATAATATTTTCAGACTTAAATGATGGTTTAGGAATAAAGACATAAGTATTTGTTTATGAGTAATCTATCTTGAATATGTTCATTAGTAATATTCCTGAAGTTGAGATTAATTAGAACAGAAACAGCTAATTTGTCTGCCCAAGTGGTTATCACATAAACCCTGACTTGAAATAGCACCTAAATAAAACAAATATAAACCTGCCATAAAGATGTGAACATGCTGTCCCAAAAGGCACAACCACTTAACTTGTGTAATTGTCAGTACACACAAGAAAAGCTGTTCTAAGATTTGGTTTTCAACACTGGATTACACAGCATGTCCAAACAGAGCAAATTAAATTAGGCTGCGTCTAAATTAGACTTCTTCCAATGGCAAGATTACTTTACATCAACAGAAACATTGATCTACGTTAGCAGCATCTACTAAAGATGACAGCAGAGTTGTGAGGAGAAAGTCACTCTTAGATCTGATCCAATTTCCCCCACCCTTAAAGTAAGACCACACGCAGCTCACTTTCATTGAGTTCAAAGGACACCGACAAACCCCATTGTTCTTATAATACTCCAGCATTTTCATGAAATGTTGTCTTTTATAGTCTATTCTGTTCAGCTCATCTCTTCTTGACATAAGCCAAATCTCTCTATTACTGCATTTATTTACGGAGTACTTGAGCGGAACTTTATCACCTAAAAGCATCTCTAGTGTCTCGGCATAATAAACCCTAACGCGAAGAGATCAATGTCGGTTTATGTACTTCTCATTAAAGCATTCGAGCCAAAAGAAAAGCCTTCAAAGGTCTCTGCTCTTAAGCTTATTTTAGGATATAAAAAGATGACCCAAAAGGCTTAAGTTTGAAGCTTTCCCTGCTCCATCTTTTCAAGACCTCTTTGTACATCACGAAGAAGCAATAGGAGGCCGGGGAGGGACAGGGGAGAGCATTTTTCCCTGAGGGACCCTCCAAGTCTCTTTTGCTGCTTCTGAAAGTTGCATCTGCAGCTCCCATCAACAGCAGCAGAAGTCTGAGGCTGACAGCCAAGAAGAGGGCCTGAAATGGATCTCGTACAAAAACCAAGGTCTGACTGGGGGAAGGTGGGGTTTTCCTGAAATTAATTTTTTTCACTTTATGAATGTCAGAACTTACTTCTCTAAAATTTGCAGTATATGCTAAAATTGAGGCTGCCAGTTATTGATCAGTTCTGATCAATGACTCAGCAATCAATAGCATTACAGAGAAAAACAAATAGTTAAAATGAGGGCAGAGCAAAGACCACGGAGGCTTGGGGAACGCAAGTTACCCTGAGTGGGTGTATCCCTGTTTGCAGGTGCTGCCGAAGGAGTTCTGTGCACACAGCAGGCAGACACCTGTCACCTGAGAGCTTGCCCTGCTCTATCTAGTTAACAAATCCATGGCAAATAACCATGAGCTCCATTTCTTTTCATTTTTTGAATACAACAATTAAGGGGAGGGAGGATTGCATGTTTTTATTAAAGTATGGAGTCTATATGTTCTGTTTTGTTGGGGGGGGGAACATTATTGCTACCTATTCAGAAATAACCTAACGGAAAAGAATTACAACAAACATTTATTTGGTCTCCACCCTGTCAAAATAGATTCAACCTTTTACCACAAATTGTTTCTTTCTGAAGGGCTGGGCACCCTGGAATGGGTTTGAGAGAGGGGCCCACGCCTTGGAAAGCGTCACGGTTCCAGCAGTGCCTGGTGAGCTCTTACTGGCCCGTGAAAATCTGGGACAATCCTGGAGAAGCCAGCAGGAGCCCCGGGGTGAGTTCTCTATGAAAATCCACATTTTGAGGTTGCAGAAAAACCTGACAGAAATGGTACCAAGCACAGTAACAGACTGAAATCTGCTGTATTCTGGAGGAAATCAAAATATGCTAAGTAGTAGCCTATGAATGTCATGGAACTATTTTTACTTTTTTTTTATTTTAAAAAATGAAGAGATTGAGGTAAGAATAAGACCCAAGACAGTCAACAACAGCTTTTAATGAAACAGGTGGCTAGGTCAGGACTGAGGGACTAACACAAGACTACTAACTATCTATACTAATTCTAACTGAGGATCGTTATCTTGTGGGGGGAAATGCTCCTGATCCTGCTTGTGTTTTGAATAACTAACCACCTCACTTCGAGTAAGTCGCTTAGACATTAGCTGTGCACTTGGACAGATATAATCTTGATCTGTCCTTTTCCTCTGTCTGCACTGTCCCCCCTGCCAGCACAGACCTTTGCACAGGTTATTTACAGGCTCTCTCTCAAGGATGGCTGGGCTATATGCCTTAACTCATTAAGCGAGCCACAATCAATGAAGGAGATTTTTTTCTGGGTTAACAGATGATGTACACAGGACAAGTTTTGTTCTGATTTTCTGGTAAGGCGCTGGAGGTGAACTGCGTTGCACGGACTTATGTCTCATCAGGCATGATACAAAAGCAAGACGTGGTGGGTAAATGCATCACAGGAATCATGCCCCGTTTTCTTTAAAATTAATGGGGTTTTTGATTCAAGCTTCATCTGACTAACATCCTCTTTCTTGTGTCCACCTTCTATAAAGAATACAGGTAAGATGAGGTTAGCTGCTCACAGTTAATTAAAGAGCTAGTTGACTGTTAAGTATTATTTAAACTGTGCTAATGCCTAAACAACCTTGTAACACTGTTCTTGGCAACATCAAACCCCTAGAAAAGGCAGATCTCTCCCCAACAGACATACCACAGGAGAACATGACAGTCTGGGAGCTGGATGGCAAAGCATTCAAGAGAGTAAGTTTTGCATAGATGAGAAAGGCACAAATGCGTTGTGTAATGAACATTACAGAATATACAAAAGGGATCAGCAGATTGGTGAAAGATGAAAAAAATAATGAAAAATGAGTTTGCAGTAAATGATTTGCCTCTCTACCACTAGCAAAAAATCTGGTTTTTATTAAGTACAGAGTTTCATTATGCATCTAGGTAATTGCCTGGATAAATCTGGGACAGAGAAAAATTAAGAACCATGGAAAAGTTAATTTGAACATTCAGTGATGGCTCAGAAATATTTTCTCTGGTTTTGAAACAGACGCCTTTCCTAGTAGATGAAAATCCCTCTTCATCCAAAAATAGGTTAAAAATCATCCAGGAGAAGCGCAGCTGAACAAAAGGTCAATCTTACCTCAGTTCTGTCACCCCTGTTTTGTATCATAAAGAAAGAGGTGGCATAACGTGTGAAAAGAGAAGAGGCATCAGAAAACATGGCAGGAAACTGAAGCCAGCCGGCTTTAAGGGAAGGGGAAGAGCATGGATGGGGCTTTTGCCATAAGAACAGCCCAGAAATGTGCGGTCCTTGCTCGGCAGGAGTCAGGCACTGCCGCACCAGAGATACACTCCAGACTGCAAACATAAGCATCAAATACACACTCGTGGTTTCTCCCCAAATCTGCATATTGCCAGTGACAAATAACAATCACTTGTCAATGTCTAAACCAACCATTATGGGGGAAAAAATGCTGCATAACTCCAAGACTTATATATAAGAAAATTTAAACTATTTCTTATTCTATTCTGTAATAAAGTTATTAACGAGACAATGGCTGAACTGCTTAGCATAGAAAGGTGACAATCAGGTGAAGGGGGGCTGTTAGAATAACTAATTATGCATATTTGGGGGACTGATTATAAAAAAAATCAGGGGGAGAGGAAAAAGATAAAAATCAAATTACAAAACCATGATCAGAAAGTGAAAACAGTGCTAACTTGTTACAAACCAAGAAAAGCAAACAGAGTATTCTTCTGTGTTATGGAAAGGATATTTAAAACTAACAAAAATATATATGGCCTCAACAACTAACTGAAACCAAGTGAATTCTCAGCAGATTTCTTCTAAGAGAAAATACAGTACTGGCTGACTTAGAGGACCACCTTTGAAAGGATAATTAAAGCAGCTCATGATGAGAAGACATGGGACCGATAAATAATGTGCTCATGGAAATGTTGTTTTGTATTTTTCACAGAACCTATAAAATTTCTACTCATTTGTCATCTCACTTTGTTTCAAGGAGTTACATTTGTAATAACAATTTCATTAAGCACATTCAGAAAAACATTGTCTGCAACAGGAACAACACATCATACTGCATCTCACAGGAAGATTATTTTCAGGTACAGAAATATATCCTGGGCAACACTTTCCCATCAGGGCATTAGCATAAGTATATTGGAAATGGGAAGAAGATGCTGAGTTGGGACATGGATCAGAAAATAATTTAAGCACTGCCTTAACTGTTTTTCTGAATTGGGACCTCAATTTTAACTTCTTTTGTTGAAGGAAGTGCACATTGTTGTGGGACCTGCCTAAAGCATGCCAAGATTCATTCTGGATTTAAGATAAATTTTGCTTCATCAGGCCTCAATACAAGGTCTCACTGGTGACAAATCTCTAGATGATTTAAGTTAGCTCTTATGTAACCAACGTCTCTTACCCCAGAGATGTAGGAGATCCTTAGGCCAGGGTTACTACTGGTCAGAGCACATTTTAGCAGAGAAATGCTAGGTCCTGATTCAGAAACTGTGCAAATGGTGCTAAAGAGAGTCAACCAGTAGGACAGAGAGCAAGCAGCTTGTCCCCCATTCTAACAGTTGTGGAAACCGGCACAGGAGGCAGAGTACCCGACTGCCTCCTTCTGCAAAGGCAGGATTTGCAAAAAACCCATTAAGGAAGGCAGCCTGGGAAACCGCAAAGGAAGAAAGGGAGTGCATAAAAGATGAAGAAATTGGCCCAGAGCTCCTTGACAGAAAAGATGCCATTTTTTCTAGCCCTGTTGGAAGGAATATTTTCCCTTTGGTTTAAAATTAGGCTTCAAAGGCTTGATATTCGTAATGCATACCCCATTAAGATCACTCAACTGTCACTCAGAGATCCATCCTCCTGTAAACTCGACATATTTGCATGGGCTTTTTGACATCTTTCCCAAAAGGGCTGAGTCCCAGATGTGCAGGCTGGCAGGCAGAGACCAGCTCCAGCAAGGATTACCCTCTGGATTAGAGCTGAGCTCCTCAAAGGCAGAGCTTTAGCTGCCAACCTACACTGTGGGGCTGGTCACTGACCTACCGGTGGCACACACTGGATAATTTCCCAGAGGAACTTTCCAAAGCTCCTTGTTGTTAGCCTGGGTGTTTATTTCAGTGGTGACTATTCTTCTGGCCACCCAAGTATTTAATGGCGCTTCATCAAGCTGTAGATGAAATCTGAAAATACAAGTATGTTTTTTAAACACAAGTGTGCTTTAATTCCTTTTAACTCTACAGACAGCACACAGCTGTTCTGAGCTAATGGATGTTACTTCTATTGGAAGATTGCTCGAAAATATAACAGATCATATAATGGCAAATGAACAAATACATTTTTATCAACCTCTGAAATGAGTCATTTATTTTCTGGGCTATGTACTGAATCATGACACCAAATGATAAGTTTTATCTCTTTTACTGTCAAACTCAATCTCAGTCAAGCCCCAAACTGCTGAGAACACAAGTGAAGAGTGAGCTCTACCCCCAAATGAAAACATAAGAGAGGCTGACTAGCTGGCCTTTCCCTAAGTGGCTTTAATCTTTGGGAGGGTTGGCTTAAATGAAAACGTATGGCAGTGTCATCCTCCAGCAGTCAGACAGGAGACCCCAGCACAGTTCCACTGGCTGGGAAGGTTATCAGTGAGCAGAGTGCCTGTCTCCCCTCTCTGCCTTCACCTCCTCACTTTTCCTCAAAAAAACATTAAATGTTCTCTAGTCACCCAATCCCACTCTGCTGTTCAGTTAAACACATAAATTTCCTTTTATTGCCTCTTTTAAACAAATCCAACTTTCCATCATACTATACAATTAAAACTTAATTTTGTGTTAAACCTTGATAAATGACACCTAACATAAAGGTTGACCCCTTGGACTAGGCTAACATTTAAGGCTTTGATGAAAACCACGCATTTATGAACTATAAAGCAACAGCTGTAATATCTTCAATTAACTCATGGAGAGCTAGCTCATTTAAACGACATATTGCAAAACTCAATCATTTCCTTCTGAATTACTCCAGAAAGATCATGAAAATTTGATAGTGACAAAGGTACCCCATACTGACACCCTAAACATGACTGTTCACACTGAAATAGAAGCAACACAGCAAACACACATTTTAGGTGTGGGGTGCAACCCCTGGTACTAGCCATCCAGAATTAAATTCTAAAGAATACTAGATTATTCAGTAATATGAAGTTGAATTTACACACTTGTGGTGATCAGCTTAAGATCTACAAAAAAAATCCTCTAAGTCTACTTTAAAATAAATACATTTTAAAAAATTGAAGACCACTGACATGGAAATAAGAGCCTGCGGCAAATAAAAAGGAAGTGAAAGAAGATTTATGGTAGGCTAATTTCATTTGAAATAACCTGTTTTTAGACATCCAAGGAAAACAGAACCCAAAGGAAATTTAGAGGAAATAACCTTTAGGTCAATTTGATATCTGTTTCACTATGTGCTGAGAAACGTCCTTCACAAAACCTGGACCCTCTAGTCACAGGAGAACTGATAATCAAAAGTAATGTGAGGGAGAAATTGATTGTCATCCCCAACAAGGGACAGTCACAGCTATCATATAAAACCTGCAGGCACAGCACTCCCTGACCGGCCACCACACATGGGCTCCAGGGAAAGGGCAAGGGTAGGAAGGTCAGAAGTGCTCTGGGTATGTGGAGCTCCAGGAGATCGCTGTACAGACAAAGCTCCTCCCTCAGCACCGCTTTCCCCCACCAGCTCTGCACCCCAACTCGCCTCCTCACCTGAGGCTTGCTTTCCCTTTCCTCACTCTCTCTTTTCCCAGTCAAGACAAACACGTACCAACCCCTCGCCTCGGTGAAAGCGATGCTGTAACACCAGCCTGGCAGGTAGCACGGACAGACCCAAACTGCTTATTTGTAAAAATCCACAGGTTTGGTACTGCATGAGGCTGGCTGACAGATAAGGAGGGGGGATTAGCATTTAAGGGACTGAATCTCTGGCTTTTCCATTCTTGATCAGCACTATGCATATAGACCCAGTTTTGGAGGGATGAGGGCTTGTTAAAGATTCTGCTCAGTGCCAGAAGCATGGAAGATTCCAAGCATTAATGTTTTATTTTAATAAGCCACAATTTTAAATTAAGAATATTAGTAGTGCTTGTTTTCCTCCTAAGGATTACAGAAGTGCTTGGACATGATCTAGAGTCCAAAATGTTTTCTGATGACATTTGCTGTGTGTGTTCCACTATTTGTAAAATAAATAAATAACTTATCTGATCCTTCTGCCAACAACACCAGAAGAGAAACATTCTCCTGCCAGTTTATGTGGTTTTATCTGCCTGGAGTTTCTACAGAAACCAGTGTCACCTGTGATCTATCTCTGTTGTAAACTCTTGCGGCAGTCTGGTTTGCATTTTTTGCCATAACCTTCCGTACAAAATTGATCTGTCATGAATAATAGAAGTGCCACCACATTATGTACCTCCATTTCATAACATGTGATTCAGTATCAAGAATGCCAGCTTTTTAAAAAATCCATACCATTTTAAAACGGCAAACCCTTGAAAATATTTTAAACCTGGATTTTGAGTGCTGCATGAGTCATTGCAAAACTTCTGATTAACCAAATGGACAAGAAATGTGGATCCGCATCAATGGAGAAATGGCAGAATACACAAAAATTATTTCAGCAAGTCTGTGCAGGAAACACCAAAAAAGAGGTAAAAAAACATAAAACAAAAGATAGCAAGAATGTTCCACAAACTTCTGATGAGAAACACCCTGACAGTCATGTGCTTAGTCTTACATTATGTAAAGTAGCTCTAATTATTGATCTCAGTTACATACCACGTAATTTTCAATTTTGCCTACTTTGTAAGTATTGCTTCATAAAGAGGAAGTAGTGTGTACGGTCTTCTAACTATTTATGAGGAGGAAGGAGGCAGAGAATGAACATCCAAAGTAAGGTGCCAGATTCTGCATGCTTAAAAATAACTGTGGGCCAAATTTTCCACCCAGCACATGCAGCAGAACTTCATTCTTTCTAAAGGTCCAATTTCAGTTGCAAAACACAAACTCTGCACTGATCACAAGCCATCCACTGAATAAAGGACCTTGGACTCAATCACTGAAATTCCATTTCAGGTGACACAAAAATTTCTATCCTGAAAGCCTTTGTTCGAATATAATTTAATCTTTATGGCAGTTACTTTGAGGAGAGATGTGGATAAGAAGGTGCTTCTTCCACAGCCTTCACTCAACTACATCTCTTCTTTTGCATGAGGGGATTCCAAGCCATACTTGCCTTCTACTAGGAAATCCTTCTCCTAGGGTCAGGGTTTTACTTCTGGAAGTATCCCAAATGCACATGATGGGATGGGACAAGAGAAATGGGACCACTCACCATTCCCCGTAAAAATAAATTCAAGAAAAAAAAAAATGGGGGGTTCACTGGATCAGAGTTGCTGGGAAAATCCAGAGAACGGGGATCCTACTCTGCATAGTCCACACCAGATCTCAGCTGTAGTCCTTGTCTAGCCTGTCTTCTTGATCCCAGTAACCTCAATCTGTTTTCTTCATAATACCATACCTTCCTCCACAATCGTCTACAGAGCATTCTTCCAGAAGATGTGCAGCTGAACTTATTCTGGCAGACAAAAGAATTAATCACAGTCAGTCTGTGAAACTACTAACGAGTGAGCAGCATCACTCTTCCTTTTCCTCTCCTAATTGATTTTTTTAGAAGACAACAAATAAAGCAAGAGAGAGACCTGTTTGATTATCTGAGAAGACATCCCTGTCTTCAGGAGAGGTTTACAAGCTCTGGATAATACATTGCACAGGGCCTCTCAGCAGTTGAAGAAAATTACTGAAAACTCACCCCCTCTCCCATTTTGTTGCTGGCTGGTTTGAACAGCCATGCTCGACATACTGCATGCTTTAAAGCCCATTCTGAAGCAGCATCGTACTTCCTCTATGAACTGCCAGGGAGCCCAAGGCATTGTAGCCACTCTGAAGCATTTTCCTAGATCTAGTCCTGAGCTGAGAAAAGCTACACCAGTGTTTGTGTGAATCAAACTAATCACTGCAAACAGATGTTGTAATCACTTGATTCTGCAGGTCCTAGTTACCATAGACATGATAGGAAAAGTTTTAAGTAGCATAGTGGGAGGTGAGCACTCAGCTTAAAGGTTTTGGTTAACTGTTTCTTTGTCATTTTCTTTTACAGCATCAATAACCCTACTCCAAATCAAGCACAAGTTTTACTTCTCCTGTCTGATACAGAAGCAGCTGGACTATGTCTCTGATGAGCTCTCACCAGCCCTAGACCTCTAACCCTTGCTGCCTATCTCCTTTCTTCTGCAACAAGTAGAGGAAGATGGATTTTAGCAGCCTTCTGACTTCTCTCACTGCACGGGCAATATCTACCATGTGAATATTTCCATGCACAGTTGTGAACCTGATTTCACCACACACTTCCACAGCTGTTCTTTCAGGTCAGGCACAGAAAAAACTGCCAACCTCCCTCCCCAGGGCAGACTTCCAGTCAGTACTGTGCTCAGTCCTAGGAGCTGCACGTGTGAATTATGCATACCAATGGGCATACATTTTGGCACAGCAGTTCAAAAAGTCAAAGAAAGCATGTAGAGCCTAAGGTCATTGCTGTTGTAAAGCAAGCTTCAAAGATACCCATCACAAGCCACAGAATAAACAGCAATGGAACTTGTCCTGCCTAAAGAAAAATGAAAGAACAATGATTAATATGTTGTAATGGACCTTTTCATCCTTATCGCTTCCAGACTATGGAATGTTATTTCTGGCACAGAGATTCTTGGTCAAGTATGAAGAGTCATTGATTGCATAAAGTGCTTGATTTAGCCCATTTTTATTCTATTACAGAATGACAGAAAGAGGTTTTAGGCAGGAATAAAATCAATAGGGGAAAAAGTAGAAACTGGCAAAATATCTATAGCTTGAAATAAAAATGACATATTTGTAATGTTGACTTTTCGGCTAAGTACTAATTTAAAAAAAGGACTAGAGAACTACTGTCAGGCATCAAATAAGTATGAACAATAATATATTATTTTTTAAAAGTNAAAAAAAAAAAAAGCTTTGCAAACTGGTGCAAGCAGTTTCTTTGACTTGAGTTGTCATACAAAGGTTCCTCCACAGAAGTGCCAAAGCAGCAGGCAGCATCGATGCTGGCCACTCCATTCCCCTTCTCATTACGAGACTTGGGTCCCATGAGACCCAGGAGACTGGCAGGTCTGCACTGCACCCCTCCCTTCCCAAACCACAAGACATGGTACATACCCCTCCACAGATGATCCATGGAGAGGAGATCTTGACCACAGAACTGGTACAGAAGAAGGCCGGCGAGTTTCCCTTTATATGTGCAAAATTACAATAGCACTCAACAGGCTGAGGCCCATTTTCTGGTCATACACCTGAGGCTGAATATGTTCTCTTCCTTTCCAAAGGTTATGAATTTTTATGTGAAATAATATTACAAGGTCCCCATTGTATGGGGCCCAAAATTAGGGTCCCATAATGCTATACACTCCACATACCTGCAGTCAGGCACTTTCAGATCCTTGAAATGTTCAAAATGTATTTTTTAAGGAAATTAAATTAGGGCACCAGCAGAGGAAATGCAACATTAGGAGTTGCGATACTCTAAGACACAAACAAAAACTGTGTATGAAACATGTTCTATCCCAAGTGCCACTAATCTGCACAGAGCTGACTAGCTGACCTCTCATGCACAGCACATTACAGAGGTTTCTTGAGGCAGGATTTAAAGATGGAGATGATTCTGACTTTTCAGATCACCCAAAGAAGAGCATTACTTTTGGTGTGGACAGATGGGCAAGAACCAAGTTAACGATATTCCTCACACTGAAGCACATGGTTGGAGGATGTTATCTCACCTGGAGCACCAGAAAGCGGTCTGTCTAGATAAAAACAAGAGCAGTAAAAGTAACGTATTTCTATTAATGAAAAAGTCACAGCCCAGCTATAGTGACTAAGTTGGCAGAGCAGGGTTCACGGTCTTAGGGACAGCCCGACTTTGCCCATGCAACTTCTGCGTGCTAAATATCAGTAGCAAAACTGCACCATGACCTCTGCAGGTTTTTCTCCCAGCACACCCTAACAGGGGCTTTCTCCTACTTGTCTTCCCCCTCCCTTGTGCAGCCGAGAAGGGCTGTAATGCTTTGGCACAGAACCAGCANGCAGGTTTTTCTCCCAGCACACCCCAACAGGGGCTTTCTCCTACTTGTGTTCCCCCTCCCTTGCGCAGGTAGGTAAACACTCTGCCAAACGTCAAGATCATCAGGAAGAGTCAACACAGGCTTATTCTTCCTTCAGTTCTGTGATCAAAACTTCCACAGGGAGACTGATAAGGCAAGCGGACTGCTATTGTTAAATACAGCAAGTACACACAGGGTAGATTAATCTCCACTTTACTCCAGGGTAACTGATAGCCTGAGTCAAGTTAGAGAGACAGGAAAATGAGTTTCTTTCTTTGCTTAATATTACATTAAGTTTCTTGTTCATCAGTGCAGGAATGCAGCTCATAGGGGAAAAAACTACTTATTCATAACTGAAGGAAGGGGATATAAGACAAGTGGTAAAGTCACAGGAAAGGGTGGAGAGCACAAACATCCCATCGATTGAAGAGAGGAAGGTTTCTAGTGAATCCATAGAAAATTGCTCAAAACTGGAATCACTATGAAACAGGAACATATTCGAAGGTCAGAAAGGACTACTTTTGCCCTTTCTTCTAGATCGCACCTCAAAGCACTGAGAACATTTCATTTTCCTCCATCTACTTTTCGTCACTAACTGAATTTCCCATGTGCACATTTCTCTGCCCTGAGAGCTCCCTGGGCAGTCTCATGCCCTTTAGCCCCAGGCTCTTCCCTGTCTGCAAGGGGACAGCTCAGAGGGGCCCTGCACTTCCTCCATGCCCAGTCCCAGCTCCTTACATGCCAAAGCCTTTGCCCTGGGGTGCCATGGCTTGGTCTCTTTCTAATGTATTTGCTAATGATTTTCTGCCATCCTCCTCCGCCCTACACTTCTCCTTCCACCCTTTTCCAGCCCCTGTCCTCCAGTTACCCTTTACTGGAGGCCAGGGAGACTTGAAGGGGTGACACTGTGCCCTGCCCCAGCAACTGCATAGGTAAATATCACTGGTCTTTCCTTAGAGCGTGTAGAAATCCATATCACAGGCTCTTTTCATTGTGCACCAAGGCCAGGGCCAAGGACAGACTGCTTCTTTGTAAAATGGAGAGTCATGGGAGAGGGAGAGAGGGTAAGTCAGGCTCTTATTGAAGTCAATGAGCAGGATCAAACCACTAATCTGGGTAAACAAAATACAGAAAATGACATTGATTGCAGATTGGCTTTAACAATGAATAATTGTGCTTTGATGTGCACATAAATGTGATAAAAATCAAGGCAATATATTCAAAACAAAATAAAAGAAAGAAAAAAAAAGAAAAAATAAAAAGGGGTATTTTACAACTAGGCTTCATTACCATCTGTCCTAATGAGATTAAGTAGTAATTGCTGTGTCAAGAAAAAATATAGTGGGCTCAGTGAATGAAAGATCTTGATAGGATCCTGTTGTATTATTGGCTCAGGTCTAGCTGGAGAGCAATGATGGGATTTTTCCAGCATTGCACAACCATTTGTTTTTTTTATTCTTAATTTTTTTAGTATTAAAGGCCTTTCCCTGGAAATGCAATTTTATCAATAAAAGCATTCCTCCTTAAACATATCTGTAAGCCCTGCTGAATCCAGCTGCAGTCTTTTCATTCTTCCACTTTCATACAAAAGTATCTTGAAATCAGTAGTGTTTTTAAGCAAGCTTTCCTGGCCTGTTTTCTTACTGAGGATGCAGGATTTCTAGCAGTGGGTTTTTTTTAAGGTATTGCACTTGATCATCTTAAAGTGCAAACTTCAGTACCATCTAATATTAATGAATAATGGATAAATACAGCAGTTTGATAAGGTTATTTGAACTCGCATTGCCTTGAATGTAATCCAGGTTTGTTTAGGCTCATAGGCTTCATAGAGTCTTTAAGAACCAGACACCCACAGCACACTAGAGTTCAACAAAAATTCAGCAATTACACTTTCAAGGTATCTTTGAAAGTTTCTGCCTTAATGCTTTCTTAGACCCATACACCAAGTATAAGGCAAAGAAGGACAACAGCTGAGTTGATATATTTTCTATAGCAAGAGAATACTGGATTTCTTTGTCATAACATTAAATTGCATTAAGATAAAAATAGCAAGTCTAGAATTAAATAGAAGGCAGAAGAAAATCACATTTCCTCCTTGATCTCTTTGTTGCTGAAATCCTTTAGGCAGGTGAGAAAGTAAATTGCAACATTTTGAGACACTTCCATGTAGAATAATCTATTCCACAGAAGGCTTGGTGGTAATATTAATGAGTGGTGATGTTAGTGACATCAGTAAAGTAAATGAATTTTGACAGTAGTGGAAGGATCTCTATGGAACATGGTGATGGACACTAGTTGTAAAGCTCACCTTAAGACATATTCTAACAGCCCATTTGTTTGAATCTTGCATGTTGATACAGTGTCAGCACAATGTACATGTGGAACACATTTCTACCAGTAGCTAGCTTCAGGCAGCAGGAACAGTTTGCTACAGAAAGGCCTGAGGAAAACAGTTGAGATGGTGCAAAGTATGAAAATGGAATTTAGGAATTTAGGTCTGGTTTTCCTTATTTAAGGGGTTTAAGGGGCCAAAGCAAGTGAGCTTCACTGACCAAAAAAAAAAAAAAAAAAAAAAAAAAAAAAAAAAAAAAAAAAAAAAAAAAAAAAAAAGGAAAGAAGCAGAGACTTTTTTTTTTGTTCTGTTAACTCAGCTGCCACCAGTGAACTCACCCCTATCCCATTTTCCTGCTGGCTGCCTCTAAACAGCTCTAGTTAACAAATTACATCAGCAAGTCAAATCTCATGCCTCGTGCATGAGGCTCCATCATTCAATCCAGTACAGCTGCTGCAGGTTTTGTTCTCATCCACTTCTTGCTATGGGCCCATGTGACAACAGCCTCTTCATTGGCATAAGCAGTGGTCTGCCAAGTGCCACCACGCTGCGTGCTGGGGAAACTCAGCACTTCTGGGCCATGAAATGCCATATGAGCCAAAACCAGTCTCATTATTTCTTATTGTGGTCCCTGGTTCACCATTTGACTGTGTCTGGTCTGTTGTGGGAACCCACCTGTGGAATATCACCTCTGGGTAAAACAAGCATAAGTGTCCTCTTGGGGACCTGCCTTACTGTACTGCCATGCCTTTTTCAGGAGATGCTGCACTAGCTGCCCTCACTTGCTTCAAAAAGCAAAACTTACAAACAGCTAAAGTCACTTATCACAGATTGTACAGGAACAGCTGCAGGTGAGCTAAACACTCAGATTATAACAGTGCCCTAACTGCAAATTAAAACACAACAAATTAAAACACCTTCTTCTTGCTTATTTGTCTTAAGGTAGGTATTTCATGATCAAAATATCATGACAGGCTAAAGAGCCTACGCACCTCCAGTCAGCAGTATGGTACGATGTGGGTGAAATATAGCCAACTCCCACAACTGGCCCAACCAAGAACTATAAAATTGTTCAGGAAAAGCAAACAAATGAAAAACCCTAAATAGTCAGGGTCACAACAATGACTAACTAAATAATACATATTTTTGGTTACCCTAAACATTCCTAGTTGCCTATATACTTTTCCATAAGACACTTACATGATTTTCTATTTTTGCACACTGGTAATTGGAGTTCATGATTTGCATATTACAGTGCAGAAGAATCCAATTAGAGCAAATCTACAGAGAGACTGTATTTATTTCAGGAGAAGATACCGCAGAACCATGTCAACACGTAGCAACATAATGACCTGCTCACTTTATGGCTTTCATGCAAAACATTGTAATGATTAGGTTTCAGACACTGCACAAGGATACTTAAGGATGAGCTATAAAACCACTCCACATCTGTGTTTGTTTTATTAGCAGAACCACTTCTGGGAAAAACAGGAAAGCAAACGCTGATCCAGCTGCTAATTCTGGGTAACTCTTTTATGTCACTAACTGCATTACCAAACACTGCTTCTTGTAATCCTTTCTCCACCTCCTCCTTTCTCCATTAAGTGTAAATTTCACGTCCTTTCCCCCATCAGTGCTGAAGCATGATTAGAACAAATGTTAATTGCATAGGTTTTACATTCTATGTAAACTCAGCTTGTTAATGGTAGATTGACAAATGATGTATAGCAAGAGAGTGAACAAGAAGTAGAGAGAAGCTCATACACATTCTAGGACAGGCCAGAATGAAAGAGAGCCAAAGGGTTTTTTTTCTTTTTACATATAACCACTCCCTTTATGATAAAATGATCACAAGTGACAATCACCTTGATCTGAGTGGGGCTGCTTATATGTAATTGTTGCTCAAGACCGCAACTGTTGCTACTGCTTTCCAAATCTCAGACTCCAAGGCTCTGTTCTCACTGGAGCAGCAACTTCAGGTCACTCTACATGTGTAACTTTACTCAGGTAAATTCAACAGGACTATTAAGCCTGCTCTGAATTCAGATATGCTTAGCTGATTTTCTGATGGACTTTGTGTGAGCTGAGATTACCAAAGCTGCTGAGAAAACATGGGCATCCAACCCCTATTCATTTTTAAATCTTCAGGCTAATGACTTGAGTATTTCAAATCTTTCCTTCCTTGTGTATCTGCTGTCTTCAGGAAAATGTTTTCACATGTTACCATTATATTTTTTACATTTCTCTCATCCTTCTCCACACACACACACACACACAAAAAAAGCTGATATGATTGTTCCTGAATCAGCCATTGTAACAAGCTTGCACTTGATTAATTAATAACCCCAGTAAAAGGTAATCAGGGAAGCATGCTACTCCCGCTCCCCTGTTTGAAAATTGCAGTTCAGAGTCAGCTAGCTGCAAAGCCAGAATGAACAATGACACTTTGAAATAGATAACTCTCTGGGCTCTACTCCAGTGTAGCAAAATTAAACATGTTACTCCTAAAAGCTCTGTTGTATCTTTAAAGTTTCGGAAAACACACAGTATTGTGAGAAAACTAAGTGCTGTTTCTCTGTCTTTGCCAGTAGCTTCCCTCTCCGTGTCTTGATAAAAGTAACGTCCTGTAACAGAGGGGCAAGGGAGCACCTGTGGCAGGATTTGCTAGTGCTCGTGAACAGCTGCATGCACTTTAACTTCATAGACTTTTCCCACTAAAATTGTGCATAACTGTAAGTGATGCAAATAACAATAAAGCTCGCGTGCAAGAAGACTGTAATATCTTTGTAGACAGATGTATTTTTGTCTCCGAGACTGATGAGAAATGACTATAAAATACAAACCTGCTACATTACTATTATAAAAAAAAAAATCAAAACCAATACTGCCAGCTAACCATTAACTGAAAAATAATGAGGGCTAATGAAATATCAAGACTCCAAATCTTTCAGTGCTCGGACAGGTCTTTTAAGGGTACTGAAAATGAATTTGCCCGAGTTTGACATCAGAAAAAAAGGCACCTAAGACACTGGAAGGTGGGGACGAGGCTGTCAGAGAAGGAGTACAGAACAGATTGACAACAGCCTCATATGAAAAAGAGTAATTTAGGGGTTAGAGAATAACTCAGAAAAATGTTATAATAGTTAGAAATAATTTCAGAAAAGTAGCATTAAGCAGCCTGTTTTATTCCAGCATTAGGACTATTCAATGGCCCTATATCATGAAGAGGGTCAGAACAGATGATCATAATGGTCCCTTCTAGCCTTAAAATCTGTGACTTTATTAAAACCATCCAGACTATATCCTCCTGCAACTCTGTGTCCCTGTCTAACTCAGTAAGGATATTTCCTTTTCTGTGTTACATGAAGCTCATCCTACAGAGCTGTTAATACTCCCCTCCACCTACTCGCTGGTGCATAGGTATCACAATGGTCCCAACAGCTGGCCTTGGACCACCCCGCTGCTTAAAATAAAGGTCCAGCACAGACTGTGGAAACTGATACAAGAACCTGGGGGCTATAAGCACTGAACCTCAGGACCCTCTGATGTTAGCCCTACTTTGTACAGGGGATTAGACTAGATGAGCTCCAGAGATCCTATTCACCTGCATTTTTCTGAATATCTCAACCAACACCTCAGCATAGGAGCAGCTAAATGAAGTATATGTGTTTCTATTTCACCTGAAAGTGATATCACCCTCTGCAGTATCACTTCTACATTTATCCAAAACTGATCTAACCTGAACAGTTAAGTACCTAACCCCAGACAAAATCTGGTCAAGATCCAAAGGCAGACAGAGCATGCCAGTCCTCTAGAAGTTGCCCCTTCCGGTAGACATATTCGGAGCAGGTCTAAGGAATAAAACCTTCACAAAATATTACCTGTAATGCCTTTGTCTTAAAAGCAAACATGGTTGGAGAAGAAATAGTATTGCTGCCATGTGTAGTTCACACAGCAGGTGAGTAGTTAGAGGACTTGCAGGACTTGGATGTTAAGCCAAGATCACACATCTCCTAGGAGAGCTCTGTAATCCCTGAAAAACAGGCTGAGAAAGGTTCATTCCCACCCCAGAGGCTGCGGCGCTGTGCAGAAGGAGATAGTGCAGTTCATAGTCCCGGAGGACATGCAGAATGGAGCAAGGTCCTGCTATCAGGGCCCTCAGTTACTTGGGGCAGAATCACATGGTTTGGTGCTTGGACTCCAATGCTTGACACAAAGAGGAAACAGGAACTGGGGCCAAGACACAGGGAAAAACAGCCCGGGTTTTTCTGGCTCTATAAAGGCACAGCTAATAAATCTCTGCCACAGAAGGTTGTCATTTCTAAGATATTTGGCTCTAGGCAGGACAGCAAGAGTCCAAAAACCAGAAAAAGTATGAGTCTGAGTCTACCTTACATCAAAACCAGTAGGTAGCACCAAGTATTCTGATTAGCGCAGGCTCTGTTTGGATGGAGGTACATGCAAAGAGGCATGCACATTCAACTTAACAGATCCTCACTAGCACAAAGGAGCTGCTTGAGAACAGACTGAGGCCTTGGAAGGATCAGCTCAGCACCTTCCAATACAAAAAATTAAAAAAAAAAAAATGAGCACCAAAGAACACAGTGCATATAAATCTCTTGAAAGAGACCTGAAAAGACTAAGAAAGACAGATTGTTTCTGCTTAACCTCTTGTACTTTGATTAAAAAAGGTGTTTACATTGATGTCTTTGGCTAATAATACATCCTCTCTCACTAACGGGGCTCATTCACTGCTTTTCCAGTGCCTACAAGGCAGTGCATTTCAATGATGTGTGCAGCACGTGCTCATAAAATACCTTACAGTCAGTTTGATTAAGAAATTATACAGATACACAGGGCTGCTCCTTGTTTATGATACATGCCTCAGCCCCAGCCTGTGTGCATCCAAGTCTCTGAATTCCTTGGGAACAGCTGGGATCATTAAACAAAACCCAGAAATTCTCTTGCAGCATACAGGGAGCAAAAAAGAAAATTGAGTAGGTGTAACCTTCTTTCACAATTACTGCCCCACATTATGGGTACTTCAGTAACTCCTCTACCCATGGCAGTTTCATGCTTATTAGAAAGGTCATGCCAATAAGCTCAGCACCTTTTATTCAGACTCATAGATCAAGACATCTTAGCTAATTGAGAGTCCCCCTGGATAATCTGCTTGAGTGCTTTATTATGATTTTGTATAAAGCTATCAGATGTTGCTCCTGAAGAAGACTGCATTTAAAAAGGAAATAAAAATCTGACTATTCTGTTTAAGCACTCAGACACCTGCAAGAGATTGTTATTTCCAATAGTTCTTGGAATTAGCTGATGCTGCCATATCCTCTACTTGGGAGGTTCCAGCTGGGAGCTAGTGGGTATCCCACCTTGGCATGTATAGTGTTTCCAAGGTCCAGATGTACAAGTGGAAAAAGCTCTCCTCCCTGCTGTGTGTTCCAATAAACCAGCAGGGTGATTTCAGTCTTTGGTCCCTTCTCGACACACAAAACCCGAGGATTTTTACAGAGCGAAAGGACAGAGCAGAAGACAGGACACACAATTTGCGCTGTCTATGCTGCACTTGTTAGGGGGGTGCAGAAGGAAGGTGAAAACATTACAGTGATCCACATACAGTGCTGTTAGTTCGTGTTTTTGAAAAACCATCACTTGCCCATTGTGCAATGCACTCAGTGCCTTCTCTACAATACTTGCAAGAATTTCTGGAGTTGACATTGTTGGGATTCACAGTGTGTAAAAAAAGCAGGGTTAAGAAAAAAAAGGAAGATAAGATTTAGTCTACCCCTGGCCTGCAGAAACAGTAGAAATCTCTATATGTTGCATTTCTGATCCCCGAAATTAAGGCTTCTCATCTTACCTGGCAAATAAAAACACCAATTACTTTTAAAAACATGCATGTGAATGGCAGCATCTGAGATAGAGCAACATTTTGGGGTTTCCAAAGTTCATCTGAAGGAAGGACCTGAAATATGAGCCAACTCATGCAGATGAGGTGGACTGGCTTCCCCCAGAAGTGCTCTCTGCAGGGAATTTCTACACACAGGGTACACAACATGCACCCTGGAGCGATTACTTCTCCTCCCTGTTCTTCTCTTTTTGGAGCACAGCCATGCCTTGCCCTTTCCAAGAGCTGCAGGATGCCAGTACAGACTCAAAACAGTATTTCAGCCAGAAGAGGATGTATGTTAGATTTGAAATTCACTGCCAGAAGAAGGAAAAAATGAAAAAGCCACGATTATTCAAAGTTATTAATTTTGCCTCATGCGTACAATCACCGGGGGAGGGGGAGAAGAGAGTGAAAGAAAACCAGTGACAATAGACCTGCAACATGTGGGTGGTTTCCATCCTCACAATCAGAGTGGCTATGCCAGCACCTGGTCTGGCATTTGGGGCAGCTGATGCATAGCTTAAGGTTAAAAAACGTCAGCATCTGTACCAGCATAAGCAGCTCTCCTCTTCATTCTTCACCAGGTGTTTTCACCCTGCACCATCCCCACAGCTGCCACACTGCCACAGGTTTTATAGCCCTTTGATATTTTTAATCCAAATCATTCCCTTATCTGTTTTACCAGGCAGCCCTGTGAACGGTTGCATCGGTACAATCAAGGAGGATAAATAAGTCAATAACTAAATTATTGTTTGTGGGGGGGAAAAAACAAACCAACCAAACAAACAAAGCATCTCCCAGGGAGCAACCCTAGATTTATGTGAGGGAATTGATGTCAAAATTTTCGATTAAATGTTTATGTTGAAAGTTTTGAATAAATACTAAAGATATTTCATTTTAACAATTCCAGGTCATTAAATCTGAAACTATTATTGGGAAGCACATGCAGCGTGCATGTCCATAGCAAAAGCACACTGAAGTGAGGCAGTAGTTCTGAGAGACTTGTTTTCCCCTTTAAAAAGACACTGTTTAAATAGGAAGACAAAATATTAAAAATAGTGCAGCACAAATCTTCAGTGCAGGAAAGAATCAATGTAAAATCTCAGATAAAGTCTGCAAATTGCAGTCATGTGCGTCAGGGCAAGGTCCTGCTGCTTTGACACAACAGTCTTATTGACAAACACAGGATTTCTCCTGTGAGAAAAGGGGATTCCAAATCTTCGTCGAGAATATCTATAATTAAGTTAGCAGCAAATCACATATAATTACAATTTTATTGTCTTTGAATGTATCTATCATTACAGTTATCCCTGGTGGACTCTTTCTTAGAGATTCCAGTTTTCAACCCTTCCAGTGCTCCCATTGACTCTAACAACAGCAGGACTGGGTTCACATATAATTAGAGACAATAACGCAATGGGGTCGTGCTAGAAGTGGGAGCTGCATGTTTGTTCCTTGGGCAAACTCAGCAGGCAGTACCTGACACACACATGGACAGAAAGTTCTTTTCTTAAGGATACCAGGGGTTGCAAATAAAATCTCAGGCAAACAGCACAGACTGAATGCTAGCCTCCAGGTGAAGGTACTATGAAACTAGTGGGCATCACATGTGAACGTCTATGGACAGAACTAGGTTTTATTTACAGTGCCGTAATACTGAAATCATGAAGGACTCCTGAATGGACTCCCTAGAACTAAAATGGTCGTCAGATGAGGACAAATTAGAGAGCAGTTCTTGTTTTTCAACTTGAAAGGACAAATTCTAAAAATTAAACATCTGTATCTACTATAAAAACTTTCAACATTTCAGAGAAAACCTTTTCATACAATATTAATGCTTAAAAGAATCTTCTGTGATTATTTCCACTAAATAAAAACATCAGAAAAAGCATCTCCACCCAAAACAAGTTCTGAAACATCACAAATAAAAATGAATCCATGGTGCTTAATATTCTACCTTAATATAAAAAGAGATGAAATGCTAAAGAAACAAGCTCTGGTCTATGGATAAAAATACAATCTTGCTAAAGCAGTCTTTATTTCTCTATTAAAAGTACATGTGGCTGTGCTAATTCCTGTTTTCCCTGTCAAAGGAACAAATGCATGATTATTGTTAGAATTTATTTCTAAATAAAGATGAGATGCTAGAGTTGCAGGATGCTCAGAAAATCACTTTTCAGAAAATAATTCATATCACTTTGGTTTTATTGCCTTTTTTCCCCTCTCAAGTTAGCTTATACCGACAAAACTTTACCCAAGACAACACTGGAATATAAGGTGATATTTAGTTAAATCTAACTCTGTCAGAGCTGGCATCTGCTGCCATTGACTTTAGTAAAAGTGCTAACGTGCAATTTAACATACAAAGCAAGGTGCTCGCATTGCATTAGCTCTGGAGCAATGTTTAGGGACAGTGAGGCTGATTTACAGTTAAAAAAACCACCAGAGAACCCAAACTTTTCTCCCCCAGGGACATTACTGTGTAAACAGATGTTTGACAACACCAGTACCCACAGATTCACTGCCTTGAGAATCTGGCCCCAGATGTTTTGATGCAGTATACTTCAGACTAAGTTATTTAAAAAATGTCTCTGTTCCCTATGAGTAAGGCCTACAATTATCTGTCAATAGAATGAAAGAGGGTTTTTTTCCTGTACATTTGCATTGTTCAATTAACTTTCTTCTGTATACAAAACATCCTCATGCTGGGAGATATATGGGAGGTAAATCAGCACAAGATGGCAGTTCTTTGTCTCTCCTGGAAAGGCAAATTTCTTCCCTAAATTACAGTTTTTCTTCCTCCCTGGACCAATACACACAACCAAGAATTAACTTACTGCAGATGTAAACACCATTGTGCATCCCCAGTGGGTTCTCTGCCCAGGCCCCAAGATTCTGTGTTTTGTCACCACTCAGGTACGGAGAGCAGGAGCCATTGTCTCTCACCATCTAATCAAGGTAATAATTACAGGCAGTGGATCTGGAGCTAAGAAGAGGAAAAAGGCTTTTCAATCACTTGCCTTTGCATTTCAATCGAAGCCCCATGCTGTACAACACTGGAGAACAAGGTGTAAATCAGCTTAAGAACATAGTTCTGCATTCAATGCGTTGTGGTTTACAGCTCCCAAATGACCTTCATCTATCTTCCTTAGCTGTAGAGGTGTATAATTGAACTAAAGAGAGGCTTGAATAATGAGGTTGAGAGCCGCAGCTCCATCGCTGTTGTTTAATAGTGTACCAGCCTCGCACTTTGTTTTCTGATATGTAACAAAATACTGTAGTGGGTCCAATTCTTCAGGGTGACACTTGGTGATAGTTCCTCTTAAAATAGAAAAGAGCAGGAGTTTTGCAGGCAAAAAAACCCCCCTATAAATCTGGATGCAACTAAGGTCCCAAAAATACAACGATGTGAACCATTTTCTATTCAATACCTGCTCACAAAAGCTCAGAGAGACAAATTGCAATTATATTTCAGTCATGGAATCTTTCTGGTTTTTTAACTTTTCATCTTTCTTGTGAAACATTCCCCTCTCAGCTCAGTGTGACACTTTCTAGCAAGATTTCTGCACTGGGACCTTGACGGCACAAGCAGTGATGAAGTCTTTGAGAACAGCTTTCCAAGCGACAAGACCTTGCTTTCAGATCATGCTTTCCCTACATTTATGGGTGCTGGAGCCATCCTTTCTCTCCATTGGTGAGGTTAACATTAGAAGGCTGCAGGCTTTCCAACCCTTCTAACTCCTCCTTACCACCAGGTCATTACTGGTAACTACACTAGCAGTCCTACAGCCCTGGATCAATGCAAGATATCTCCCCAGGCAGGTGGCTGTTAAAAACAAATGTTCCTCTTGTGCTGTTTCTGTTGTTTTCATGGACACTTAAAGACTTACTCATGCATTTACAGCACCAATTAAGCAGTCAGTCTGCTAACTGCCTCCCTGTTGTACCAAGTCAGTACAAGACCTAACCCTGACAGAGGAGCTCAGAGGAATCTGGAGCAGGGGCTCCCAGACCTCACAAACATGGCCCCAGAAGCAGCCAGCAGGGTGATGGAGGTGCCAGCTCTCGAGCCAGTGAGGGAAGCCAGAGAGCAGAAGGAACGTTGGATGCAGCAACTGACTTTAGGAGAGGCATCTTCCCCGGCTGAGGAAGCGAGTTACAACCTATTTTGGTCATGTTTACATCTTGTGTGGAAAAAACAAAACAAAACAAAATACTCTTCACTCCCTAAATCACCTCTGCAAGACCCCAGGAAGTGCTGTGGCCGTGTTCCCTCTAAAATCTTAATCAGTTCACCTCATGTCTGACATATATGACAAAAAAAATGACAAATGGATTGCCTCCAGGATTTTCACCTACTTATTCTTTTACTCTCCTTCCCCTCTGACTTTTGCTCTTTGTCTCCTTGACAGGGCAAGTTTATTCAGGGTTGTTGGGCTGGTATTTCTCTTTTACAGTGTCTGCATAGATTGCAGGAAAGCACTGCCTTCAAGAGCCCCATAATTGAGCTCTTAGACAACCTAATTTCTCAAAATTTCATCTGCAGCAAGGCAAAGAGGGCTTTGGAAAACAGCAAGACTAAGTCCTGTTGTCCAGAATAATGCCAGGAGGTAAAAGTCATTATGTTTTTTTTTAATGCAGCAACATTTCCTAAAGGGGGAGGAATATCCACTTGACAGAGTCATGAGGAAAATAAACCACTGGCCATTTGGATATTCCATGGGAAAATCTGCCAAGCAAAATTTTACTTCAAAAACTAAAATAGGTTTAGTATATAAATGAATCAGCCTGGCTTTGTAGAAGTCACCATTGATTCCTAAAATGCACAGCTCTGAAAGGAAAAAAAAAAACAACTTATCAAATTTATGGGTTTTGCTGGCTCTAGTATTTCAATTTGCCATTCTACCCTGTGCAAAAATACCTCCAAGAGTATTAAGTCATCGTCATGCCCACATAACTTTATTGTACCTTGTAGAAGCAAGATTCAGTTGGCTTCACTTGACACATATGTTAAATTTTTATTTAAAATAAAATAGTGGTACCAAAAGCTGCAGGTGTACAAACTTGTACCGTATGAAGTTGTAAGTGAAGTACTGTAATATACTGTTTGGGAGATTAAGTAATAGCAAATTGAAGACTTTAAGGGCAGTCTAATGTGAGTACTGACTTAAAAGAGTAGTTCTGCTTATTTTAATGGGCTTTTGTTTGCAAGTAAAGGTTTCCCAGTCTAAAGTCTTATCTAAAACAAAATTCTGAGCAAACTTCCCTCTTACTGAGGACCTGACTGATGTAATAGTTTTGCTGAGGCTGACTTTTTCCCCTTCAGGAAGGGCAGCATCTCTGTGTTAAGTTCTAAATGCATTAAAGTAAGCTAAGAAAATATAGAATGGCAAGAGTTACAGCTGCTTCTTCACTGTAAGGCAAGTTGACTGATGAAGCAAAGGCTGGTATCTCATTTGTGATATGGGATGTGGCTCTGCCACAAATCTGAAAAATCTCATTAGAGAGGAAGTAATAAAGGTGGTAACACTGTCCCTTGGGATGCTCAGCCTTTAAGTAAGTACATGAAACCTGTCCAGAAAGAATAAGGAAGGAAGCATTCACGACTTTTTTAATTTCACACCTCCAGTACCTGCCTACATTGGTTAAACACAATACCGCACTCTGAGCCTGATGATCTCCTTGCATTTACTCTGACGACTGACTCTCCTTTATAGGAAAGCCTTACTGGATATTATTTTTTAACTCTGAGGCACCTGGTGCATCTGCCCAGGAATAACAGAGAGACTGTCACTTTTCTATCTGATGGCTAGTGTTACCATAAGGAAGTACAGAAGCAGACATTCAAATATCTGTTTGTGAGACAGATTCTGCTCTCAGCTCTTCCCATGGGAGTTTGTCACAACACCCTTGACTCCAGTTTGGTGGAGCTTCTTTGGATTGACACCAGTTTACCTAAAGCATGGGCTGTGCCTGTGGGCTGCTCCCCAGCCTACAGCCTGTGGAGGACTTCAGAGAAATTAACAGAATAAAGCCTCCTGTGCCTTCCTCTGTCACCACCATCACTTGTGATGATAGCCCCCAGGCTCAGACACTGTAAATCTCACAGATCACAGTGGGTTTCTCAAGATAACCTGTCCACACAAAAAAAAGCTACTGGTAGGTTTAGGCACACAGGAGAAGAAACACATTTGGTTTTGTGGGACAGTGCCTTGCACTCACAAATAAGAGAGAAAGACCTTGGTATTCCTCCTCTCCCCCATGCAGAAGGACCTCAACATTTTCCAGAATCCTGAGCTTTGGAGATACTGAAATTACCACAATATGAGCATACTGGGGAGGTTTATGTTGAGATGACTTAATTACCACCACTACCTTATTACACACTAAGTTTTAGGACAGACTCTTAATTGGTCCAACTTACTACAGCTCCCTTGAACTCAGTAGAAAAAAACAGCATTTAGAGAGTACATAATTCTTCCCTTTCCTGACAGAAGCAGGACAGCACGCACGGAAAACCTGAATAACAAAATAGGAAAACACTTTGAATTGGCAGAATCAAAGTGGATATTTTATTGATCTGACTTTGGTCCTTGGGAAGCCTGTCCAGCTGCAGCAGGCTCAGAGGATGTGCTGCACCCAGGGCAATAGGCTGTTATGTTTGCAGCCCAGATATAATTATCTTTAGCCTTTATTGTTAAACACAGCACCCACATTCAGCACTTCAGCTATCCAGGTCACCTTAGTAGGTAAGATGGGAGGGAAAGAGGGCTTGAATTCTAGCAGGCAACATCCACCGACCACGTAAAGCAATTTTGCAGCTGTTGCAAGCTGTGCAGACCCATGAAATCTCAATCAGCAGACTCGCTCTGGCTGGTAGACAGCTGGGTCACTGTCACAGACACACACATTTTGTTCAATTACACCTCACAGGAAGATTTTTTGTTGTAGAAGTGGCTACCAGAGCTTTATATACCACCACACATGCTTCCTCTTTGTAAGGGGAAAGCACAGCAAGGGGAACTCTGGTTCTTGCTCTTTTCCTTGCACAGCCAGAGACCTATAAGCTATGTCACCACCCAGTGAGGACTTACAAGGAAAGACATACAAAAGAAATCTAGTCATCTGTGTAGGCTGCAGCCAGAAACAGGAGGCACCTCCTAACACACCGCTCTTTTTCCACCTCTGTTCTCACTGGAACGTTCCATCACTGGAAGAAACACCAGGACCCAAACCAAAGCTTCCTGTCCCCCCATTAGCTGAACCCACTTTCCCTTGGTGAGCAGCACCGTGCCTTTGAGAGGTGTCCTCTCCTGGAGCAGGGCACCAGTGACTCCCCACATACAGGTGGGCTCCCCTCCTTTTTGAGGGTGCCCCTCCATGTCTGAGCAGAGCACTTCAAACCAGACTCAAATAGAGTCAAACATTAGTATAAACAGCCAATACCTCAAACAAAGCCACATCTCCATTTCCTGTGGAAAAGCTTGTGGTTTACTGCAAAGAGCTACTTAGGTACGTAGCCACAGGGAATAACAAGGTCTGGTCACTTGAAATAACTAAAAACCCTTCTCACCTGCAAGGCCATCTATGAAAAGAGCCACTGCCATTTGGCAAACTGATCAATCTTTGCCAAATGCTGCATACAGACAACTTGTCAGTCATTCTGTCTGTCTGTTTTTGTGGGATGGAGACTCTGACTTGAGTAAGGAGGAAAACACAGAAGAATTGTTTTATCTTCCCCTAGGAATGCTTTGAAAATTAAGTGCCTTTTGGTGCCTTTTGGGCCTTTCCAAAGGCAAACAAGTTGCTCCTGAAAGGAATTACCATAAGCACCCTCTGATGATGACAGTTCAGCTGACTCCAAAGGCAGCATGAACTCCTCCAAAGGCAAAGGATGGGCAGTCCTCTCCAGCCCCCCTTCACACCACATCACAAGTCATCCGGAGCCCGGAGACACTGCCTTCAACACAGCCGCCTCGAGGGCAGAGTGACCAGCTGAGCAGCTGCACCAGGCTCAAGACACACCACAGATACAAGACTTAAGCATGAGTAATGTGCACGTGAGCAATATCTAGTCCTCCGAGCACCCCAGGTGGGTGGAAATGTAGGGAAAAGGCAGGTGATTGACTCCATTAAAACCCCCCTCTCCTACTCACAAGAGGAGTTTTTGGGAGGTCTGGTTAAATTAATATTCTTTCAAAACTGCTGTGTAGAGACGTACTACAAAATTATTTATCTGAGAGATTACAAAAGTAAACCACTAAAATAAAAGCAGCTAGAATGGTACTACAGCATTAGGAAAGTCTGACTTACAAAGTCAGCTCCTGAATTGCTGCAAAATTCAAGGACTGGGAGAATTTCCACAGTTTTACTTAAAGTTCTTTCCTTGTTTGAAAAAACTATAGAAATAAACAAGTCCTGTGTGCAAACTTCTCAGAGTTTCTGCTTTGACTAGAACTTGATTTCCGAATCACCTTCCTGTCTCCACAACGTACTTTCAAATCGAAACCAAAGTCCACATGATCTTCTTGTGAAGCACTACCATGAGAGCTAAAGCTGCTCTCAGCACCTGGCAGTGTCTTAAGCTGTGCACTTAATTATAGAAGAGTGGAAAAAACTGACTTTACATAACGAAGGCAGGAGAGTCACATAGCTCTGCATTTCAATCTAATTACAGAAAAATGAGAGATCTGCACAGCTTAAGTGTGGACAGCATAGAGTCCTAATTGTGTTACTCAGGTATTAAGCTGGACTAACTCCATGCTAAATTGGCTATCTTAAATCCTTGTTTTTTAGCCACTCTCTCTCTTTTCCTCTTTCTGTAATTTGATGACCTAAGCTGTTACCTTGGAGCATCCACACACAGAGAAATACAACTTTTAAAGAGAGAAAGGACTGAGAAGGGATTTAAATAATTATAGAGCACAATTCTCCATTTCATCTTAAAGAGGCATTGATCAATTTACTGTTTTTTAAATGGATAGTTATAGTTTCATGGTAAAGATTTACAGAGCACTTATAAAAATAATACTAAAACAGCCGTGAACATCCCTAACCTTTAAATATTTCCTCATTTCTTTTAATGCAGTTTTTATGCAATCAGTTGCACTGAAATCTTCTGTTAAGCCCAGCAATGCACAAACAGGCCCTGCTGACAATATTTTCCCACCAACCAGTTTTAGGAAAGAGAGCACAGAGCAGTTCTCAGAAATCAACAGGAGCTTGTCTTTGCTGAGTGTAGATCAAGAGCAAGTCCATTGGAGTCAGAGATGCTACAGTGATATACTGATACATATTAGAAAAGGCCAAAGATTATAAAAAGGTGACAGTTATCAATTAACTCTCAGTCAGTGATTAGTTATTTTACAGTAGTCCTTAGGGGCCAATGGAGATGGAGCATCCCTTGTGATAAAAATCGCACATTAAGAATACTGTTGATACAAATAGCTTAAATGAGTTCACCACTATCAAGATTATCCTGTTTGCATTTCTATGAAATTAAAACCACAGCAATTGTGTGGCTTTATTTGTATTGTCTGAATATTTTCTAATTAAAAAAAAAATACATGGACAGTTGTCAAGTAAGGAAATGTTTGTCCCTAGTTCCAGCATGTCTGTGCTCTGCCACACTGAAGCTCTCAGCAGCAAGCAGGCTAGCACAGACCTCCAAAGGAACCCATTTTGTCCCAGTTCCCTAAGAGTTTACCTAAGTTTCCAGCTGATGTTCACCCTGACAGAGGTAGCTGCTGTGACACAGTATAAATCCACTTGCATCATTGCTTTTTCTAAGAAATATTAAGATTCAGATAGTAATGTCATATGCTACGAAAAACAGCATGTAATATCAGCACGATCACGGGAAGCCAAGAAGGAGCACTCCTAAGACGGTATGTCACCCAGATTTTTAATTCTTATCCATGCTTCTGGTTCGACATCAGTAACATTTCTGAGGTGGTGCGCAGAATATAAAGGCTGGAAGTAACTGATCTGAACTGATTGTTCTCTGGAGACTAAGCAAACAACTCTACGGAGCAGGCTTTCAATACCAATAATAAAAAGTGCAAACATTTTATTCAGCAGACAATTTTGTGAAGAGGCTGCCACATACATTTGTCAATTGTTAAAATTTCTCACTTAACAGTTCTGCCCCTCTCAAGTTAATATTTTCCTGGAGCAGAGACAGAAAGAATTTAATGATCACAGTGTCCTTTAGATCTTCTGAGCAAACCAAAATTCTTGCCAAGTAATTGGCTTCAGGCCCTGCTTACCAAATGCTCCTCAGCCTATAACCAATAAAAGATTAACAAGGAACTTCTCAAGTCACTTTCCAGATGTTGTTTATTGGGACATCCTTGCACTGCAATGACAAATGAGGCAGAAATAAGCAAGGCACAGCTTGGCAAGATCCTGCCACTCAGCAGAATATCCCCAAGGCTGAATAATTTGGGTGAACACCACTATACAAAGGTTAAATCTACTTTCCTTTATATAAACGGAAATGTGTCCCAGCTGGTACTCATTAGGTTTGAAGAACCGAACACTCGTATTTTCTCAAAACAGGTAGTAACAACAAGCCTTTACCACAAGAGCAAAGGGTTACAACGTCAGTAGCTCTTACAATGTTTGATGTGCCTAATGCTTTATTGTCTTTTTGCTTCAGAGGAAATCTTCAGCTAGCCGCAAAGTTTGCTAGAATGAGCTGTGAAAAGTTACACCAACAACAAAAGTGGGAGGGAGGCTATTTTTTCAATTCTTTTGCACCTCATTACACTCCTAAAAATAATAGCGTTACTATATTGATAATTCCAATACAAAGCGAATTGTATGGGACAAAGATGCATACACACTGCCCTGACATGAGCATGACTCTGAATTACCAGGAGCTGGAGAGACCCAACTGACCACTATAACCAGCAACACTTGGTGTGGTTAAAATGTCAAAATTCATGGCCAGGGCCGTACTGGACTAGCATGCATACATGTACTGTGCACATCTGTAACTACTCTGTATATACATGGGGTAACAGACCTCTAACCTCAGAAATATTGTAATGAAAATTTTGAAATCCATAAACAATTTTTTTCACAGATTATCAAATGGGATGGGAGAAAAAAATTGACTGCATATGTACAGATAAAATAAAAGTTAGCAGACCTGGAATAATAAAACTACAATTGGAACTGATTTGGGGGCAGGGTAGAGCACATTTTAGTGACCAGATTTGCAGGTACAGTGTTGCATTAAAATAAGATATTGAAATCTGCTAGCTGGTTTTGCAAAACTAAAATCTCAGAAGCCTGAAATCCTACAGACATTTGCATATTTTTCAGTACCTTATGTTAAAATCTATAATGATTCTGGCACATTTGAATAAGACACAAAAAGAAGGATAATAGGACCTGTCTGATTTGGGATTCAATCAAAACCTGGACCCTCCTTTTGGCTGGGGTGTGATTCACTCCTGCACATCAAATAACAGTAACAGTTTCTGAGATAATGTGTGTGTTTCAGCAGACAGAAATCAGGAGGAAATAGCAACATAGCACAGCAAAAAAGAGGCTCTTCCTTCCCCTCTCCCACACCCTCAGCACTAATGCTTTGTGTATGACAAGAGATGTCCCTTTCCCACCACTACAAGCGACCTGTGGTGATGCTCTAACAAACCTCAGTCTGATTTGGTCCCGTTTCCAATCCCTGTGACCCTATAACAACAAATGATTCTTGGAGATGGGAGAGGCTAGCATGGTGGGCAAGCTAGTACGCTCCCACTTATCCAGATGCACCATTATTTGACTTCTGTTCCCTGTTGTTTCAGACATATACTGGCATTTCCCCATCAATTTCACTGGCACTCTCTAGCCACAGAGGATTTAGGATTTAGTTCTGCTAATCTCTGCATCCCATATAACATTAGATATTTAGGCTGTGATCTCAGGCAAGGATTAGTCCCTAGAGTCATATTAGATTACTAAACCACTAAGAAACCAAATAATTAAGGAAATCCATAGAGAGGGGTGTTAGCTAGAGATGTATTCCATGCCACAAAAAAAACCACTGAAAGACACAAAATAATCTTTTTTAAAAGGAAGAAGCATTTCCTTCAAAGTGGCAAACTGGCCATGTCAGTCTGCAGCATCAGCTGGAAAGAGCTGCAGGTCGCTGGGCACAGAGTGGGGCAGTGAGGGGAAGGTGGGGCTGCACAGCTCCGCTGAAAGCCTGGTTTTCTCAGTTCAGTGGGCAGATGCTGGTAAATCCTCTGCTGCCCAGAGCAGGACTGTGTAAACTTTATTTATCTGTGTTCATTCCCAACTACACCACTCTCCTGATACAATAGCAGTGTTGGGTTGCAGATAGCCAACTTAAGGAGGCATCACCCTCTTCAGTTTTAAGTAATTCAAACATCTGTTCAGCTCTTGCCCATCCAAGTATACACACCAAAAAAATTAAACGCCAGTCCTGCCTCTGCTCTACCACAGGCTGCAGATTTCTTCTCATTCACACTGGTCCTAAGAGGCACTTGCAGGATCCTGTATTCCATATTTGCCCTCCTTTCTCAGATCATTCCTGCAAACAGGCCCCGGGCATCACCAAGGTCTCCCAGCACACTATTCATCTGGTGACCTCTAGATGCTGGAGTGTGATAGGTGATGATTAAAGCAGTTAATTGATAAATCAGTTCAGATTCTTTCCGTAACAGGTACTGACAGAACAGCACACGGCAGAAGGGCCTGAAAGAACTGTGCGATAATATATTGATTATAAACAAGCCAAGAGTCATTGTCAAAAGCAACAGGCATTGTTCTTTCCAAAAATCAAATCCATACTTTAACGATCTGTTTTCCCTCATTAAACACTTGAAAGGCTTTCTTAGCAGCACTTTTTACTACATGGATGTCCTATTTCATTTTGACATGTACACGCTCCTGTCATTCTCTTCATTGTATAGTAGCTTGTTTTGTTTACTGTAAGACACAGATGTTATTTTATGTCATATCTTCTCCTTTGTAGTGCTCATTTTCAAACAGAACAATCCATGTGCATCTCTGTCTCATTTTTTATCAATAAATGAACCAAACAAAACCTCTCTGCAGCAAAAGGAAAGAGCTTGGAAAAAACAGTAGAATTTGTTCAAAAAATTTTTGGAATATTCTGTTCTGATTTTTCTTAGGGGTTCACATGACTCACATCGTTAACAGAAAGGTAATGACTGCAAACAACCATGTAAGCTGATGTAGTCCAAGCAGATCACTACCTTAATGTATTCTCTTAAGCTGTTTTTCAGCAATATCACTCAAAAATTACACTCTGGAAAGGTTGACAAAGCAGATTTCATTTCTTGCCTCACCTGGGACTAGTCATTTCACTTCTGAATAGCTTCATGACCCTTTGAGGGGACTTCAGTTTTACTTACTAACTCTCTGAATCTGCAATGAAAAGTTATTTTCCCTGTAGAAAGAGATGAGTGGGAATAAGGTTCTGGGTTCTGCCTGGGAAAGGTAAGTGGATATGGCATTAACAAAGCATTAATTCCAGTACCGTACAGGACACCCCTCTCTTTCTGCCTAGAGTGGTTTAGTGTAGAAATCCAGGAATCATCATAAGCAGAAAATGCCTTGTTCCTGAGAGAAGCCCAGGTCATGCTGGGCTGCAGAAGACAGCTGGATGCATCGCAGCCCTCTGGATCACTTATTATTTCCACAAGAACTATGGCTGACTTCAGTGAAAAGCCATCTTGTGAACAGCTTAGATAGCTATAGTAGCCAACACTGACAAGAGAATTTGGTTGATACAGCTGCGGGATGTTTAATATAACACTGAGCTGCTGCCACCTAATTACCCGTTGTGTATTTCTTGTTAAATGCTCTTAGGATCAAGGGCTGTTCGCAGAGCTCCTGCTGAGATGCAGCCTCCCAAGCGTTTTTCAAGTATGCACATGTTGAAACTTGGTACCCACAACCTTACGGATGCAACTGGCTGAAAAAGTACTTCATCAGCATGAGACATTACTGAACCTCACAACATATCATGCTATTTTATGGGGAAACAAAAAATAGGCTAATTGGGAAACATACATAGCACAGTAAATAGAGTTACAATAGTTACATCAGTATGACCAAGATCAGTCTGGTCCATTATTATAAATTATTTCCAGTAAGATTGGTATGAATACATAACCAAACACAGCTTTCTGTTTGCCCCGACTTTATGTGCAGCGCACATAGTCAGATCCGGCAGAGAAGCACAGATACAAACAGAAAGGTTGAATGAGGGCCTGGGAGCTCCTGGCTCTGCCACCCGTTCATTGAAGAGCCACACGGAAACTGTAACAGTCTTTGGTTATGGATTCAAAGTCTTTTCCTCCCCATATAGGAAGCACAAAGACTTTGAATTATTTTCAACCACTCCCACAGCAGTTTCAGAAGGGAATTACGTAATGTTTGTAGAGACCTTTGAAAACAAAGCCCTGCATAGGTGCTAAGTGCTATCTTTATTACTTTCATAGGCAGGTCTGCAGTAGAAAAGCCCTAATAATTTTATTGTACATTCCTGCACTTTAACTCTTCACTGACTTTTTTTCCTCGTGGTAACAGAGCTGTTCACACTGCCCTTGTATTCACTGACTTTCCTCAAATAGCTGAACAAACAAAGTGGCAGTGTTTGCCGCAGAACCCCTCGGGTTTACAACCTACAAGTGGGCTGGCAACGCTGCCTTGGAATGATTCGCTTTCCACAAGCACCCCAGAGAACAGATTAAGTCAGAAGAAAGGAAAACTGAAAACCAACATCCGTTAGTGCTTTTTTTTATTATTTCAAAAGTGTTTGAGAGAGTGAGTGGAAGGAAGGAGTCTAAAGCTCCCAAACTACACTTTAAAGTATTTTACTTAAGTGTCAAGGACCAAAGCCCAAATGTCAGCTCTTTGGGGCTTTTTTCATGAACCACTGCAAGTAGAACCTGAGACAAGAAGGGGAAGAGAGTGAAGAGATGTTAGGAAAATTCTCATGAGATTTGCACTGCTTTTCTCTCTTTTCATGATTTATAGACATACCAGAGCATGATTTTAAAATAGCTTTAAAATAGTAATTTGGTGCCCTATTTCAAATACTATTCTGCTTATTATCATAATTAACCAGTAAATCCTTCTCTTGGTATTTGCCTCAACTCTCCAGACTTAGGAGTTAACTACATGGACACTTCCTAATAACTTGTTGCTAACAGCTGGAAAGTGCTCTGCCTGATGAGCTTCCCAATGCCCCCTTGTGTTAAATAAGCATTATTGGCTCCATTTTACCCTCATAGACACCAAAAACTGGAAACACTCAATCCTGTTGCCATTCTGATGTTAAGCAGTACTCCACCCAGGAAACAGGTCTATTAAAATCAACATAAAAATGAAGCAAATCAGCACACTGCTGGGATTTAGCTTTTTGGGTCACAGAGGATGGAAAGCTATGCCAGGAATGAGACCTCATTAACAACAGAGAATTCAAGTCTCTTCTCCCCAGGGAATATCGACAGCTCTCCAGGTCTTCCAAAGAGCTTCTGATGCCTGAAATACCAAGGACAGAGAGACTCTCAGCTCTGTTCCCGTTACATGGAGTCATCACTTCACATGGGAGCATGGTCCAGTGTTGCCAGCTCCTGCTCTCGTCACTACCTGGGGACACAGTTACTCAAACTGACATTACTACCACAGAAGCAGGAGTTGGTTACCCTCCAAAGCCCATCCTCAAACACTTCCAGAAGGTAAGACCAGCTTCAGTTCTTGTGCACGTGCCATAAAATGCCTAAAATGGTATTTAAAAGGTTTACCTTGGATCACATTACAATTTAGAGAGGCAACAGAAAGAAAGACAGAAGAGAGGGAGAAAGGAAACACCACACTTCAGAAATGAAGATTTCAACATCAAATTGGAATGTTGGCATAAAAAGACTGAAAAAAAAATCAGAACATGATAAATTATCAAAAAAGCTAATCAAATTCCTGGCAGTGGGCTAGATCTGGCTTGTAACAAGCTACAAAGGCTTCTTCTATTCAGTTGAAAAGGAAAATCTCTGTTACGATTTTACTTTGTATCTGCCTTATTTTGGCACATGTTGCTGGAAACTCAAACAGAGCTCTGTAACCTATAGAGTAAATAATCTCCAGACTTTTCCTCAGGTCGTGCAAATAAACTGTGTGCAACAGAAGTCAAAGGTACTTTTGTGAGAAGAGCACTTGATAAGATTTATTCAAACTTCACTTCCAGTTTCACATTCCTCTAAAATCTTCAAATTCAGTATTCTTCCAGTAACACCAACACTAATTCACAAGGTGTAAAGCAGCAGCACCATTTAGAGAGAAACAAATTCTTTTTTAATATTCATTACTGGACAATTATCAGTCACATCATGTGTTCATTTGACTAGATCCATCTGCACAGTATCTATAGGCACAAACGCAACACTGAAAGCAATTGTAATCATACCCTCTTCTTCTACCCATCCCCTTTACGGCATCCTGAGGCAGACAGCTACAACTTTGTTGTAGCATCACCTTCAGCTGTTTAAGTGTCAGACAGTGAGATCACACTTGAATTTCCTTCAAGCTTTTCTAGCTCTTTTGTTGATATTATCAACTACAGAGCATAGGCACCCAGTTCAGGATTGAATCTCTCCTTAAAGACCTCTAACACTGCACTTGAGAAATGCCTTGAGTTAGCCTCTGGGACAGGACACAGCTCTGCTTTGTGACTGCACACCAGAGGAAACATCTAGGATCCTGGCTCAGGCAATTCGATGCTACCCAGGTATGCCAATCCTGGTGACACTTTTGATACTGAAAAATCAGTAGAATTTAAAATATTTTGATAAAACAGTAGATAAATTCCAAATTATATTCTCATAACTGTAAACTAACCTGAATCTGCTAATCCCTGCCTGTGCTGAGAAAACTATGTTGCTGTTAGCCTCAAAGACAGCCAGTTCTATACAGTGAACACAAGGCTTACAGGAGGCGAGAGGTATGAAGCATGCAAGGGGCTGTTCTGGCCACACTCCTCCATCTCTCTCTTCAGCTGCAAACCAGCCTATTTGGGTAGCCCATGGGCTAACCTCTGCCAGAGCCTGGAAGCAGAAGAGAGGGAGCCAGGAGCCTCATGGAGAGAGGGGCTTTGCACCACATTAGCATGTGCACTACGGAGCTTTGAAAGAGAAGCAAAAATGGAGCAGGGCTGCAGCTCTGAGCTGCTTCAGCAGTCCAGTGAAGCTGCTCAAGCAAAGACAGCTGTAGCGACTAATGCATAGTAGCATGATCTTCTCCACAGCAAGAAGCCTAAGGAGATGCTGAACTATTCAGGACAATTTTTCCTCTGTCGTTACTGGGTGTGATTTAGCTGTGAATGGCTGCAGCAGAATCAGTGGCTGAATTGCTGGCTCTCAGCAGGAGCTGCACCAGCACAGACACAGAGCTTTCATTTCCTCACTTGGACTTTTTCAGAGTATCTCATCCCAGCAAAATGAAATTACGTAGAAAACAAAAGCCAGTAAAAACATTAAACATAGTAATTAGTCAATAGAACCAAGGGTAGGAAACCATTTACTATAAGAATTAAGTGAATGATTCACAATGAATAATTTATCTAGCAAATTTAGTGGGTTGGGTTTTTTTTATTTTTCCCTGCTGGGAGAGAACTCAGCTAACAGTTTTGCAAGCTTCCTTAACTCTGTGGTTTGGTCCCCAGTAGTCAGCTGTTTAAACTAGCTGTGACTGAGCAAGACGTCTAGCTTATACAGTGAGGCAGGTGAAACTAAAATAAAGGTTCTTATGCACCCGAGTTTAACAATTTACACAATTTACACAATTTAACACTTGCTTAACACAGGTATCATTATCTCACGGCCACACCAAACATGACATGGCAGCTCTCCTCCCTTCCCCTTCTTTCATTCAGAAAATGACTACAAAACTCAGCAACCTTCAAGATAATAACACTATAGATTCCAATCCTTCCTTCATATCTCACTGCTCAAATGACAAATAAATGAACCTATCAGAGTTCCTAGGATGCGTCAAAAAGTGGAAATATTGCAGATAGAATAAATAAAACATTATTATTGTAGTTAATAGCACCAGAGTGGCTAGAGTTACATTTTAATAAAAGTCTCTATTATTTGAATCAGTATTGGACTTGCTATGAATGGTCCCACCTTTCTTTTCTGCAGATAGAGCATTTGATCTCACGTTCCCAACCAAACACACGACTGTCCTAGGAAATGAGATTACAGAGAAACACAGAAAAGGATGAAGATTCCCCTAGCAAACACACTTTTCACTTTGCAGGTACTGACAACTCCCTGGTAGTCATACACACAAAAAAAATCCCTTACACCCACAAATTTTGTAATAATCACTGTTGCTCTTTAGTGAGCACTCCCTTTTGACTGGCATGTCTGAAAGGCACATCAGCTTTCATATATGCTAAGTAGTCCTTATCCTGATTAGTACTTTCTTTTTTATATTAATAGATCAGATAACACTGAAAATACTCGCACATGAACTGAAAAGATATTTTAAGTTTTAGCCCTGCTCATCCTCCGCCAAAGGTGATAAACTGCACCACAGCATTTAATTGGGAGGCTCATTATGTGTCTTCCTGTATCAACAAAATGTTTCTCAAGTAGCAGAAATGTACAGCTTTTATATATTCCCACCTCATTTCCACAGAAATTTACTTCAGGTCAAAGCCTGCCTGGTCTGAAGTCCTTGACCCATGGTGTGTAATTTGCAACAGTGTCTTCATGTCAACCCTTCAATGCCACAGGGCACAAATATATGCTTTGGCCAGACAAACTCAGCATAATAAATTATTCCACAGCAATACTTAGAAAGGTAAACACAGAGCAGCAAAGACTGGAGTCTCCCCAATGGAAGGTCAGGCTAGAGAATCCTCTGCATGCACAGGGCTTGGTGAGCTTTAAATAATGTAGATACACACAGTGATTCTGCAGCTACAGACTTGACGCATCTGGCTTTTCTTCTAAGTTGTTTGGGTTTTGTTGTTGTTGTTGTTGTTTTTTCAAAATAAAAGGACCTCTTTTTGATTACAAGAAATGTGGGAAAGGCATCTAGGTCAGATCTGCAGGAAAGAATGTCATTTTCTACTTAGAACTGAAGTTTGAGCAGAAAGATTGCTTTTGATTTGGGGACTCAGAAGCAGAGCATCTTTTACCTTCTAAAATGCCAGAGTTTGACTTTGGACCTTTCTTTAGTGTGAATGTTTTTAAAGGCAGAGCAGAACTGTTGCCAGACCCTGTACCCATCGCAGGATGTGCCAAAGGAGGATTACACTAGACACCTCCAACCTCTGTCCGAGGCTGTAAGATCTGCTTGAAAAATGCCAGGAGGACAGCGAAAGGGAAAGAGCAATAGGAACCAGTCACTGCAGATTCAGTGGGAGCACAAGGATCTCTGTTTGGATAGCAGAGAAAGGGGAACCACTGAGCAAGAAGGAAAGAGAGATCTGCACTGTGCCTAATTCAGTCAGGAAAGGAGCCCAAGATCCCAGGGAACCGAGGTGTGTGGGAATGAGCACTATCTCCATACGTGTGCCTTGCAGGCTGTTTCTAGCTGCAGGGTGCCCAATGCTTCTTGTCAGCTGGATAAATCGCAGGTCAAACAGTCTACCAAAAATGCCCATCGATGCACTGACTTGCTGCCATCCCAGGTATGGTTTACACCAGATGAGCATCAGTGCTTTTACTACAACAGTAGAACATATTTAGCCTGAGATGACTAATTTAAAACAGGCACATATAGCAAGATGCTTGTGTGAAGATGAAGCAAAATAGTTAGATGATATCATCAGAGTCTTTTCCACACCCTTCTCTTTATGCTAAAATTACAGTGCCTTGTTTTCATTTGGGTTTTAGCAGGAAGATTGCTGACACATACTAGTTATCCCACAATGAAATAAAAGTAAGCAAGGCTCCCATCCTAAAAAATCATACTGATACTTGGAACAAGAAAGCTAATTATTTAATTTCCAATACTTGCTTTCAAAGCATTAATAATTAAAAAAAGTCCTTTATAGTCAATGCAAGAGAGTGTTACTCATGAGACCTGTTTTTTTCCCTCCAGTTCCGTGACAGGATTCCTTTTAGGCTCTGAGAAAGAAAAGTTTCTTATTCCCTTTGTGCCTCCAGTTCTCATAAAACATAAATCAACCCTTGGCACCCTTAACACAATTAATATTAGACACAAAAATAAAAAATGCTAATGCTTTAAGGCAGTTCTTCAGCAAGTTAATCATGGCTATTGCCCCCACTGCCTTCTAGAGGCAAATGTACAGTTAGAGTTTATCAGTGCCCTGAGAATTAGATTTGTTCCTATTCTCATGGCAGCATGATCGCCGTGCTGCATTTTAACTGTCTGCTAAATCATAGACACTTTTCACTCTCCTATCTCATTTTATTGTTGTGGTTGTTTTTTTGGTTTGGTCTTTGTTGTAGCGCTGTGTTTGCTGATCACACACCAGCTTGCTGTCTGGGAGAGCATTGTTTGATTTAAGCATCTGTTGCTATTCAGAGGAGCAACACATGGCTGACAGGGTTCCTCCTCCAGGTACCGGCCCCCAGGAGCCCAGCATGCATGTGTCAGATAAGGGAGGAGCACAGGAGGCAGCCCCTGCCAAACATCCCATGAGTGGAGGCTGAGACCCACTGGATGGACACAGGCAGGAGAGGAGAAGCTGTAAAGAAGCTGGGGTGCGGTGCATATTCTTGGCCTTGTCAGCAGGATGCTGGTAGACAAAGGGATTCTTTCCACCAGATTAAACTTGCAAATTTCCTACCTTGAAGGACCGGCATTGTAATTCAAACTCTGTGCCACTGAAACTTAATGATTTACTACTCCTCACAACCCACACAAACTGACACCAGAGATTTGTGAGCAATTAATTGATAGCGCATTACAATCTGAGATAAGTAATAAGCATTTTTACTCACAAAGGTGCCAGCACGCATTGCATAGCTTCCTGATTTGGCCCAATCAGTGAAACATCCACCGAACTGCATCTGTAATAGCGTTATTCACCATCTAATTATCATTATTTGCATTTATGATAGGTTAAATGCAGTGAATGGGATCAGACACACAGGAAGCACCCAGCACTGGGGATACAGAAATAGTAAAAGAGAGATCTCACTTCTGGAAAGTGACATTGCTAAATAGAATATGTCCAAAATTTGGCCTAAAATACAGTGGTGGAGATAATAAAGCCAGAAAATAAAGCAATAAACCAAGGAATGCAGTGCCTTGGGATGTTAGCATGCCTCCGGATTGAATCAAGAGATATAGGTGGAGAAACAAGCAGCAAGCAAGCAAGCAAATGGAGCAACAGTCTATATCTTAACATCTTAACACCCTCTACAGCAGCACTAATTCAAGGAGTTCCCCCGACCCTCACCCAGTCCAATTGCTGCTCTCAGGACTCCACGCAGCTCTTCTGTAAAAGATCAGGAACGAGTAATACAAACTCTATAACCAGCAAGCGTATCATAAGACTTAAACTGTTCTTATCAATTAGAGTAGTTAGATAATTATAAAACGTGCAGTTTAGGAATCCCCTCTCTAGTCTTGAAGGCTTGCCTGAGCAGTAGAGGTCCAATGAAAAGCCTGGTGTTAAAGTGAGAAAGAGGGTTTCAAATGTGTTCCAGACATTGTGTGTATCCTGTATTAAACATTTTGGAACAAAATACACAGAAAGTCCATGGATCAGGGACCAGAGTGTTCCCTGCCAAAGGAAAATTACAAATCACTAGGGCACAGAACAATTGTCACACTTTGCCTACCCCTGGGCATTACAAACCATCTCCTGCACACTTTAGCTTAGGGCGCTCGAGCCAAGGCTGAGGAGAGGGTGGGTGCAGCACGCCCTGAGCTCCTGGCTCCCCACGACCCACATCAGGAGACCTGCTGAAAGGCACCTCAGCTCCCTTGTTCCTGGATTCTCCCCTGAAGGAAACCAGGACATGTGAAGGGATGGATTTCATCTCCCCCCTGAAGGAAATCAGGACATGCAAAGGGATGGATTTCATTCCCATGTATGGCTGTGAGGATGCCTGTGGGGAACAGGACTCTAAGGCACAGCACAGAGCCACCCACAGGCACAGAGCCACTGCCCTGGCCTGGCCAAAGACACACACACAAACCCACGAAAGTGAAACGTGAAGTTCTGACTTCCCCCACCAAAAAGAGACAGATATCTTCCTCATCCTGGCTTTTTAGCCACTGGGCTACTGCGCAAAAAGGTCCACAGCACAAACACAACCCTTTTGGAGAGAAACAAGGAGTGAGCCCAAACAATTTCTGCATGAAAAGGCAAATTTCCTTTGTGGGCCATAAATCCCAAGTAGAGAGAGGCACCTCCTGGCAGCACTGAGAAAAGCACCTGGATGTCCTATATCTCAAGAGCCTGATGCACCCTCTCCCTCACCTGTGTATTTTGCGGGGTTAGCATTCACTCTGACCCCATGAAATCCATTCTGAAATACCCAGACCCTCCCCCTTACTTCCCTGCATCTGACTGAGAGCTGTGAAGTCCACCACTAGTCCCTGCTGCCTAACAGTCAGTGGCTCCCATACTGATGGGTCTGAGATCCAACCTCTCTGACTCAGTTTCCCAGCAGAATATAGGGGTGACTCTATTCCTATCTCTGAGCAGTTTTGTGGCACAGATATAAAGTCAAAGAGCATTGGCCATGCAGATAGAGTAGTAGTGGAAACTCTGCAGACACCAAGGGTAGCTGATAAAACATTTTTCACAAAATGCAGAAAGCCTTCTGCTCCAAACCTGCAGAAAGCCTTGCAAACAGACAGTTTCATTACAGGCTGAAATTGTTATGGACAGGTCAAGTCAAGTTTCCACAAGAGAGCTCAAACAGGCAGGTAAGCAATGTTACACTATACAGAGAGGATGCAAGAGCATCCTTCACCCAGCAACACTAATGAGACAAACAAGTGAGTACACTGGGCTGACCCCAGTGCACAGGAGCCAAGCTCCTGGAACACATTTCCTATCTGATCATCTTCCATTTAAAAGTTTACTATATCAAGTAGAACTACTAGGACAGGGCCACAAGACCTTGAAGCATGCTGCTTTTCATTTCTGTCTAGAGTCACAGCAATCTTCATGGTTCTAAGGTATCAATCATGCAGTTTCATACTCATTTGCTTTGCAGGAATTCTACACTAATCTCTGTGTGAAAACTGAGCAAAATAAATGCCTTTAAATATCCTCTCACCATAGATTCTTTTTTTGGTGTTCAAACCTGCCATGGAGTTGTGAAGAGAACTGTAAAAAACAGTGGTAAATACTACAGCAGTATAAATTCATCCAGGCAACAGCCTTGATCCTACTTCAGCTCCAGTGATTACCTCCAATAATTTCACCGGCCCTGGCAACATCAAGCCGTGTATTTCAATGGATAATCAGGTTCAAGGCATTTTCCTGTGGAACTGGAGGCCAGGAAGCAAGACTACACCTGACAATCAGGGAAGGAATCATCATTACATGTTTCCAGAAAGCAAAGCTTACCAGTTATCATTAAAGAACATGTATTTAACTCATTTTGTACTTTTACTTACAGAGCCAGTAAGAAAAAAGAAATCCAAAACTTAAACCAAAATACTGAATGTATTCCACTCTGGATAGTATAGACTGTTTTAAGATATAACCAGCTAGTAAATTCTCTTCCCATCTTCACACCAAATTCCATTCTTTCCAATAGCAGATAATAGTAAAAACCCCAGTGAAGGTGTTCATTGTCATACAAGATCCCTAAATAAATCACTACAAGAGAAGAGCTACAATTCATTGAGCAAGCCACCATCTGCTAATGGCAGCATCTCACGGTGATGGACATCCTTCTTATGCCAAGGACTGAAGACTTGGGCAAGTTGCTGCTCTGCAGGCTGGCACATACTACCAACAGTTATTTAAAATCTGCCTTTTCTGGTCTGCCTTTGACTTTCATGACTTCTGTTGATTTAGACATTCTTTCTCACAGCACTTTCATGCAGCTAATGATGATGTGATTTTATAAATTTGAGATTGCCCACCTGTCCAATTGTTTACAGGTTGACCGTACTGCATTGTACCGGTACGTACGCGAAGGATATTTCCTACCAGAGAGACACAGCTGTTGGCCCCTGGCATGTTTATGATCCTGTCCTAAGTAGTGGACCAACATCCGTAGCAGAAAAACCCAAGCTGTATGAACTCTGTCATGTGTTTCAGCATGACATGGTTTTCAGCATGTTTGTTATTTCACTTTCTGGGATAACCATGCAGATGTTGCAGTTTGCATCTGTGCCAAAGCAGACACCATCTCTCACATAAAAATGTGAGAGTGTTGAAAGCTATGGTGTACTCTCTGCTTCTCTTTTGGAAGGCAATTTATGTTCCTCCAGTGCAGATGTTCCCTTTTCCTTCCATGAAATCCCTGTCTAAAGAGAAGCCAAAAGGAACAAGGAAGAGACATCATAATTCTGTTTTTTCTACTATACAAGAAGTCAGCCCTCCAAGATTACAGTCTAGCACTCAGCTCTATAATGAATTATTTATCCTAGGAAAACAAAAATGCTTTAAGATGACAGAGAGCCTGTATATTTGCTTCTTATATATGCATTGACTAATTAGATTAATTAAACATGCATACACTTCTGTACAATCAGGCAGGTGGCAAATCACATTTAAGGCAACTTATACGATTAATTCTATCCTCACACTTCACAAATGACATCCATTCCAGCATGAAAGCAAAGCAGAAAATAGCCAATTATTTGCAATGTACAGTACCATTATTATAACATTTTATTTACTTCTTTAAAGAAACTAAGACAAATAAACAGTTTCCAGCAGCTAATCCTCTTTCATATGAGCACCCAGAAATATAATTCATTGTACTGCATTAAAACAACAAAAGCCAGTGTTAACACCGTGACTGAAACTGAAATCCGTGAGATAAAGGAACTCTGTTGTAAGGCTAAAGAACTAGGCTGAAGCTCTCGCGCAGAGTACTGTGAAACGTAGCTATTTCAACCAGCAGAGATTCATGCAACCTTTCGTTTTCTTTTCAAGCAATAAAACAAAGGAAGGGTAATAGCCAGAGATTTCTTTACTGGGTCTGTAGCTTTGCTTCTTCAGACAGCCGTGAGCACACTCAGAGGTCCCCAGGACACTTTGCAGCCTGGAGTGGCAGCAGCCAGCCTAGCGAAGAGAAATTGCAGCAGCCCGCTGAACAGGCACTGAACTGCTCTCTATTGCGTTTCAAGCCCTCAGAGACGCAAGCCCCGTGCCGGTGTCCCCGTGCATCCTGCTCCAGGGCAGAGACTGCATGTGGCAGCAATCAGCTTTCTGCTGGTGGTGCTGCAGCCAGGATCCTCCTTGTCTGTGCCAGGCAAGTGCCACCCTCAGCCCAAGTATCGGAGATGTTCCAGGCTTGCCATGTTCTCAAGAGATCAGCCAAGTGACAAAGCCCAGCTGCAGCTTCGACAAGTCTGAACCCTCAACAATGTCACCAACGATGGGGCCTGCAGCAGAAAACAGAGCAGTGGTTCTGGGGGCTGAAAGGTAACAAATTCAGCAAGAACAGGACTATAGTCAACACTGCAACCAGTTATAGCCACAAACCAAGGCAGGCACAAAAAAAAACCTCAAAACAGCCAAATGTGAATGGAAAGGATTTGAAAGAGTTTTTTCTCATCTTTATGAACTTAAATGCTGAGGCTTTCACTACGAATTAATGACTGGCCTGCACTAGACTTTTCTTCGTGCACCCTGTCACTGATCAGGAGCAGGGATCTCCCTCAAAGACTCAGTACTAGACAACAAAACAAGCCAAGAAATCCTCAAACTGAAATTTTGCTGCAGTGGCAAACTGCCATTTAGCTAGAGGGAGGCAGGAGAAAGCAAGTCAGCAGTGACATATTCTGTGCATCCAGCTGGGAGAAAAAGAAAACCCAAGTATAATACCTCATCTTATCGGAAGTGGTTAATCTGACATAATTTACTTAACAAAAATTACAGTCTATTAAAAAGGCATGTAAGCAATGCAGCTGAAAACAAGTCTACACAGGACACAGCTAGCACAATTACGGCTGACTGAAAAATAGGAGAGACAGAAAAAAAAACCTGTGCATGATTTACCAGTTGACAAATGTTAATGACAAATAGAAGAAAACAAGTCCTTGACAAAGAGGAAATAGTAGCTGCTTACTTTGTAGTTTCACTTCAGAACTCAAATGTTTTTATCCAAACAAAATGAAAAGACAATATAAAATCTTTGTGACACTAACGGATCAGCACAAACTGGGGAAGACTCCACAACACAGGGTTAGTACTGGCTTCGGTTTACTTGCTGGTTACACACAGGTTGTATGTGAAGAAAATACATTTGTGTCTGGAATCTTGCAAGATTAATATTTCTCTCCATCTCTCAATGAGATAATCACATGCATTGTATAACATTGAGCCTATGAGCAGTCCTTCTGGAGCCACACTTTAAATTCAGGACACGCGGAGCTACTTTGCTGAGCTGGAGCCACAGGGAATGCCACAGGGACTGTGCTGTATGTTCTCTGCAGGCAGATAAGAGGGCTGTGAGGATTTAAGCACTACATCCCTCTACCCACAAATACCTCTTGTTACAGTGCGAAAAAAACGTAATTGTCATTTTCAGGGGTTACATTTTTGTTGCTTAATTTTAGGATAATTTCATATATTGGAATTACAACAGAGCAACTCTAACACAGCAGTCTTCAGATGAGCACCTCTAGGATGGCCTGCACAGAGGTTGGAGGTCCCGTGCTCCTTATTAAACTCTTTTTTTCTCCTCACATTAAAGGCAGTCAACATTATTCACCGTAATGATGCAGCTGCCACATGAAAATCTATCTTGGGTGGGGGTCAAGGCCATGCATTTGTGAAAGGAAAAACCGTACCTCAGCTCTTGGGCATTAGGCACTGTATGAGACTTAGGGTGGCTTACAGGTATCAAAATAAGAAAGCAATTAATTTTATGATATTGAAAACATGAAAAGCTATCTTGAGACATGCTAAAAACAATCTCAGGCCAGGACTAACTAGCAGCCTGATTTTTAAAGTTATATTGGCACCTAATAGGCAGCTAGTAAGATTTTTTGCATCATTAGACCTCCAAATACCATGGCCTGAGGAAACAAATATGCTGATTGCGATCTTGAATGTTGTCCATGTGCTCTGCTTTGGAATGCCTCCACAATCTGTCACCTAGATGAACATATGCTTGGGGTAAATTCCCATTACATTTTCATCTGGTGGATACAAGTGATTTGTTCATACTNTAAAAAAAAAAAAAGGCAGGGGGGTGTGGGACCATTGCCTAGATGTCAGTGATCAAGACTCAATTACTAGAACCTCATTTGTTATATGAAAAAAAAAGTCTTATATGACAACTTATTATTTTACACACTCACATATTCACATGGTCTTTCAGGTGTTCAGTTTTCCATAGCAGAAGACAATCACTAGCAATACTCAAAAATGTTACTCATAATTAGGATTTGTTTAAAAGTACCTTGCTAGACACCTAAATGCACAGTTCTGTTTATAGGAGGCACCTTTTCAGGGAAGAAATATTGATTAGGAAAGGAAGGGCCAAAGGAATTGAGACTAAAAGCAACATGAAACAAGCAGGAAGTTTGGAAATGAGTACTAATTAGAACAGCCTTTTATGAAATGTAATTTGTAAAAGAAACTAAAGCTGTCAATGACATTCCATAACCAAATGAGAAAAGAAAAAGAAAAAAGACAAATAGCTGAAAAAATGGTCCAGATCTGGCACAAAGCACAGCAATCCATGGAGAGAGGCAAGGGCTGCAAGGCAGACAACACCCAGCCCAGGATCAGAGTCTGGTTGTGTCTACCCAAGCCCCTGGCCAGGCAAACCAGCTCACATCCAGCTGTGTGTGCTCAGCCTTCAACCTCCTGTATAGCAGGGCTGTAACAGTGTGGGTTAAATCGCTCAGCCTCATTCTTCAGAAAATTCACACCATTTCACATTACTAAATCAGAGGTTACAGAAAGCCCTGAGGATTCCCAGGGGTATTCCAGGCATTGGGAAGTAAACACGTGATTTTACAGCACAATTCCTGTCTACTCTGGCTAAAGAGCTGACCCTTTATATTAAGGAAAAAAAAAAGAAAAAACCCCACTATATTATTTGTCACTGAATGGTATTTTGGATGAATGAAATGCCTGATGACCACAAGGGTTTTCTTGAGCAAATGCGCCTCATGCACTGATCTGCTCAGCAAAGAAGGGGGGAAGCAAGCATGGCAGAAGGGACACCCTAGATAGCTGGTACCACCCTCTTTACTGTCCTCTGCCTTGCCTTACTATTCTCATCCTGCATCTTCAACATCTTTACAAATACTGTTAAGTGTGTTTTGACAGCCTCTGATAAACACAAGGAATGAAGTACAAGCATTACAAATACATGTCAGCACAACACATGAAACAACATTTAGGTAATAACGTTAGCAATTTTGTTTAATAGGCTCTAGTTTTCAAATGCTGTTTCTCTGGCTTCCCTGAGAGAGCAGACTCCAGCATGAACACTGCAGGTTTCACGGGTCAGGATTTTTTTTAAATTCCTCCCCCCCTTCTCCTTTAGAGGTCAGTCTCTCAAGTAATAGCTTCTGCATTTTAGCTGTCAGCAATATTTCCTCTTCTTTTCTCCTGCTGCTCAGGTCAATCATCTTTTCCCACTGAGGCTGGAAAACCTGCCTGCTCCTTTGCTTTCTAATTATAATCTCCACTTCATCTTCCTTCATGTACATTCAATTCTTAAACCACGTTGGTCCTTTTCATTCTTTTTCTGCCACTTGAATATGCTTTTTCCCTTGTCTCAAGAGCTGTTATGCAGCTACCCAGGACGGTACATAACCAGTAACTAGCATTTAGTTCTATGCACAAGATCCTTGCCCCTTGCTAAGTGTCACCCTACAGTTTAAGCGCACACAGCTGCGCATTTATTACATAGAGAGAGCTGCTAGCAATTTCAGCCTGTAGCAGAGGACCACACGTGTTGTGCCTTCCAAGTTTCATTCCTTCTCTCCCAGCTTCCTAAAGCAACCCCAGGTCCCACTTCTGAGACCCCACTCATCACCATGTCAAGTGGCCAGAGGAGAGCCTGTCATTCCCATCAGGGATGCTATCTGCCTTCACTGAGGAGCTGCCAAAAAAACAAAGCAAGAAGCCACCAGAGAAAGCATGTAACGGAGCACACAGCAGGGCCATGCTGGGTCCTACAAGCCCAGGAAGCATCCTACCTTTTTATTACTGACAGAGTTATAAGTAGTCTTATAAGCAGGGTTTAAAAAGAAAGATGAAACCTCAACTCTCAACAGCTGTTCATGCCAGATAATTTAATGGTCTGATTTTTTTAATAACTTTATCAATATAATTGGATATTAAAGCTTTCCTGGGTATATACATTTTCACTGTGTGAAGCAAATTAGCCTTGGGAATTGCCAATAGACAAATAATTATTTTTAATTCCTGTCTTTTCAAGTTCTCATTAGTTTTTATAAATAGCACAACCAAAATATTGGTGTTATTTAAGGGAAGTTAATCTCTGAGTATTTCTCAAAGACATGTTACATTTAATCGACTTCATGCACCACATTCAGAGCTTTACGATCTTACTAGTAGGGTGGCCAGAGAACATTCACTAGGAAGACCCTGTCAGAAGTGGCAACACCAACCCCATGGCCATCAGGTCAGAATGAACACCAGGATTACTCAGATGACTGTCACAAAGTACTTCAAATCTCTGCAGCAGTCAGTTTTCAGGAAGCTGGGTCAATTCATACAGCACGTAAGGAAGCTGTGTTATTAACACACATTGCCTGAAAACCTTGGTTCTGGGGACTCGGTGGCAATGAAGATGGCTTTCAACATCATCAATCTAGCCTGGGTATCCATCAGGACACACAACAGAAATTTCTGTCACTGCCCCGCACAGTCTACCATGAGGCATGCATCTTCTCCAGAGCACTGTGGGAGGAACCACCTCTCCATACCGCTGTGCTGCTCCTCTTCCTCACCAGCCTGAACAGCCTGGTCCCACCCAGTCTGGGAGGAAAGGGCAGTGACAGCATTCGCTTGAGGGGGCAGCCAAGACGTGCCACGTCTCTATTTGGAGCTCTCTTTCTGGAGACAGCTGTTCTGAGCCAGAACTCACTTTCCAGTCTGTTAGGGCCATTTTTTCCCCTCCAGACAATTAAAGCTAATATAAAGACTTTTATTAGCCCTTTGGAGCCAACAAGTCCAGAGATCTCAATGTTACAACAAATACAAGATGCATTAGTGTGTCTATATGGATTTAAAGCAGTCAAAGAGGTCTTGTGTCTATCAAGGATCAGGAAACTTAGCCACAAGGGTTTCTTTAACCCTTTTTATTAAAACCCAAATTCTTTCCGTGCTGCATTTTTCCAATAAAGCAAGCAGAATACTGCCACCGAATGTGGTCATAAAATAGAAAAGAGTGAAAACAAATGACATTTCTCGTGTGCTCCCTTTACAGTTCTGTGCAAAAGTCCAGTTCTCATTAACACTTAAAAAGATTTGAAGTAATACCAGCTTCCTCAGAGTGAGAGGAAACCAGAATTCATTGCATCAATTGTATTCACGGAATACTGTGTAACCAGCCCTACAACTAAACAGTGGTACAAACTTGCAACAAGAACAACATTCCTTTGGTAAGGCCTGAAACAAAAATAAAGGTACAGTATGCCAGAGATCAGAATCTCTAGGGAAAGCCATGGAATGCACGTTTAAGTGAAAACTGGTGCGCTGTGTGGGGACACTGAAATAAAACATCACAGGGAGGCAATGATCCTAGTCCCAGTTAAGCCAGTAGTAACATTCCTGATTATTTCAGTGGGAACAGGCTTCCACACAAATTCTAAATGTTTCACACATGCTAAAAATGAATATTCGTGTGAATTTAAAGAGCTCATTTTTACCTGCCATCTTTCAATGGTATTTAATTAATCAGAAACTTGCAAGTTTCCTGATCACAAAACATAAAAATAAGGATCAAAATACATGATAAACTGGCCTTCACAAGTTACAGAAAAGAAGCAAAGAAGAAAGTCCAAGGCAGTGTCCAGAAGATCTGCTCACATAGCAAAGAAAACAGAGAAAACCACATCAAATCTCTGCTAAGTTTTTCTAGGAGGTTAATTCTGAATGATAATAGAGTTTCAAAATTGGGCTGTGCAGGCAGGTGGAATCATTACCAAGACTGATAGGCTGTGAAGCACCAGTGTTCAAACCTTAATTTAAATCTCTGATGGAATTCATGTTAAAAGACATATTAGGTGGTCTCTGTTAGACTGCTGTGAACTTTCCATTGTATAAAGTAGTCTATAAAATATTTTCCAGCAGACTGTTTGCTGTCTTAATTATACAGTGTGATATATAATCTATATCATTCGTAGTTCATTCTCTCCTTGGCAATTTTCCAGCAGTAAAATAATAAACCTGTTGTATGTTTTCAAGTCAATAAATAGCTCAAAAATAAAAAAACAACCTTCCACTTTAAAGGTCCATTTCTCCTCTTTTGTGTTTCTTAAAAAGAAAACTTTTTATTCTGATAGAGATCAAATAAGAAACAAAATCAACAGCTTTAAGTCTATCAAATCCAGAAGAGAAAATTCTGAGAGATTATAAAATATGGTTTGGGGAGTTTGTGCTTCAAGCTGAAATTGTTTGGGTTCAAAGGACAGGGAATTCATTAAGGAAGCTACTAATAAAAATTGTTCAGGCCTTGTATTTAGTTTTTAATATAAAAATTATTTGACATTTGCATTATGAGCTCCAACCTCCCTAAGGGAACCGTCATTTCTCCATATATAAGGTATGCTCTCTGGAACACAGAAAGGTTATTGTGAAGGTAATCAATCATGCCAACAACCCAGCAGTCTTGTAAACAGCGAGCAAAACTGTGAGCTCCAGGTTCCTTTGCAGCTGCTTTTCGATTTGTGCGGTGTATAAATACATATGTATAATCAATACTGTAATTAAATTCCCACTCTCTAATACTACTGTAATTCCTGGCAGATTAATTCCTCAAGTACTGCACCTGGAAAGAGTACAAGATGATACTGACAGCTCTGTACTTTTTAGGGCCATCAGAAAAATGCTGTCAATCATAACAGACTATGTGTGACACTATGATGGCTAGTTAGCAGCTCCATGACAGCTGTCAAGTGTTTACAGCTAGTCTTATTTCACACAGTGTTAGGGCTGATCAGAATAAAATTACAATAGCAATAGTATTAATAATAATGGGAAAATGGGAAATGTTGCCCTGCCCCAGGCCATATGACCCAGGGTAGCCATGCACCCACTGCAGTCCTGCACGCCGATAATTCCTGTGGCCATGAAAGAGGGCGAGGGAGGAAAGGAAGAAATGCTCCATGCCAGATAAAAGCTTGCATAAGCGGCTGCTCACCCTGATTTTCAGGCAGTTTCTCAGTCAATAGTTCATGGTCCCAGCTCTGCTTGACTTCAGCAGAGCTTTGTCAGGACATGCCTCACAGAAATGTCAGATTGTCTGCCAGTGTCAGGTTTTGGAGAAGCAAGGACAATTTGCTATCACAGTATCACTACAAAGACAGAAAAGCCTGCTCTTTCCAAAAATGTTTTTGTGAAACTGAAAGTATACACAAGACACAAAAATGAAATTACTTGAAAACAAAAATATTTCTGACACTATTCCAGGGTGTCACAGTAAAGAACAGTAAAAGCAAGAAACATTTCTTTTTCATAAAGACAGTTATTTTTGTTTAAGAAAAAGCTTGTTTAAAAATCCCAGGAAGAAAACTCCTAAAAGGCTTTTCAAATCTAGATCTCAAAGTACCTAATAAAAAGAAAAATCACCATTCCTCATTTAACAGGTAAGCAAATAGAGGTACAACAGACTTACCAAGAACTGGAGGAGAGCTGGGAATAGAACCCATTTCCCAAGTCTAGTAAAATGCTTTTCCAAAACACAGACCCCTCAGATTAAAAAAAAAAAAAAAAAAAAAAAGAAAATGCTACAAAATACTGTTAGACCTGTGTAAGGCTGTGCCAATTCCATGTCTTCTCACATCCCTTTGAGCCTACCTATGAGCTATAACACTTATAGATCAACCTCAGCAGGTGAAACACATATACTGAACCTACGAATTTCTGCCTGTTTAAGCAACTTCATTCTGTTTTTATAGAGTAAGAACTGGGGATTATTGACCATGGTAGTGCCACAGACTCAGTTCTTGAAGAGAAAATCCAACTTCTTCAGGTCATTGTCCTTAAACTGCTTTTATCTTAAAAAGTAACTTAAATGATGAAAATAAGTTTATTTCACTAGAAGTCCCACGAACGTCAAGGGGGCCATTGTGAAAACACTGCACATTTTCCAAAAAGGTGCACAGATCACTGGAGTCAATTCAGCTCTAGGATGCACCTGCATCCCTAGGCATTTGTAGGGCAATAAAAGCCCCAGTTGTTAAAAATACACAATATATTGGAGCAGGAGAAAGCATGCAGTAGTTCAAAGCTACACAAACACAGAATTTCCTCTCTCCCTTCTTCCTGCACTGAGCTCACCTTTCTCATTCAACTCACAAGCAACCTCCTCAGCTGAGGAAATCAAAGAGCAGCACAACCACCGTTAATTTTCCACCAGGAGATTCAGAAAAGCAACTTGTGAATCAGAAAAACCTGTGTATGTACTCCTTGCTCCTTTTCATGCCACACACAGACACACTTATTTCTATTTCAACATTACCATAGCATTATTTTAAGAAGTGCCTTTGAACTGAGCCGTGCAATACATCTAGACAACAGAAGTGGAAAAAAATGACTGACCAAAGAGGCAGCAGCAAACCAGGCCAGCTCTGCTTCCCTGTGGTTAACAAGCTCTCTGCATTACATTGGCAGTGTCACAGTAAAGGTTACGGCTGGTTGGTACCCAGCTTTGGTATGTGTTGAACAGGTTGGCACTGTTCAGGCTGGAAGATCCAGCTTCTCTTTCTTTTATTGAAGGGAATCCATGTTCATGTTCATGAAGTGTCTTAGGTTATTTACAATGCTTACGTGGTCATTAGTAACACATCTTTTCACTGGTCAAAAGCAAGACTGGAACTAGTTATAAATCCCACAGAATATTTCTTACAGGCAAACACCATTTTTTAAAACTTATTCTATCACTAGTTTTTCTCAGTTGGCTAGAAGGAACCATTCCATGAGTAACACCAGGAAAGAAACAAGAGGGTTCAGCAAATGAAGGGATATACCAATTATTTTCAACATTCCTGTCCAGACTGTACTAATTCATTGGGACTCAGCATTGTCCAAAAGAAAACAGCTCTGTAGCATATGATCTATCCTCTGCCATGCTTATTCATTATCAGAGAGATCATGTTTCTCCCAATAAAATCAACAGAAGACACTCATTCATAAGCACTAACAAAAGAGGAGATTCTTCAAAAGAGCAGAGGAACAGAGTGAGCACACCTTTCATTACAGATGAGGCAAATAAAACACATTAATGGCTGAAGCAGCATCCCAACTCTCATCTCACCTGTGGCAATTGCACCTCAGAGTAACTCAGCTCCCTTTGGAGAAATTTCTGTAACGTATGTCAATACAAATGAGAGCAAAAACAGTGTGACATTGAACAACAAGACAGACTGATGCCAACAACCACGTAGAATTATTTTTTTTTTAAATTTACTTCTGGGAGTGTAATTTTGCAACCTACAAAATCATTAAATAGCATTTTACATATTATTGAAGTTTTTAAAGATTGTTATNAGTTTTTATCTTTTCTGTATCACGAAAGAGATACTTTATTTTAAAGGGAGTACATTCAGGTGATGAATCACTGCCTCAGCTGAGATTTTACAGTCCATGATTGAGTCATAAAGGAGAACAAAGCCAAGAACTGAGCCAGGGTAGCTGGTAGTTGAGAGGACTGGGACATAGGCAGCAGGCTATGGGTGAAAACATACCAGCACCGCACAAAGGATAAAAGAACAATTATCAAGGCCAAAAAGAGGCATTCAACTCTGGCAGTACAATCCCATGAGACTGAATATAAGCTTTTTTCTTTTTTTAGTGCTTCATTCTAATCTGATATTGACAAAGATTGTTATATCCTCTGATGTTTTCCCTGAAAAAGCCTAATGCTCTTTCAAAACTAATGTTTCATGTTACATGTCTCTATATTTTCCAGGAAACACAGAAATTTTGCTTCTTCAAAAGATTCACACAGGTGTTGTATTGTCCCAGATATCAACTTTCCCATCACTTGAGCAAAGACCAAGTATAACAGAATTTTTTCCTGTTTAAGTGATGTTTTAAGAATTGAAGGTCTGCTTCCCTTGGGGGTGGGGGTTAAATTTTATATTTATGTCTTCTCAGCCCTAGGCCTTCTCATTTCCCAATTTATTTTTCCACTTACTTCAAGCCATCAACCTATCTCTGCCATTAGCTCTGATTTATAATGCCTAAGAACATAATCCAATCATGAATCTTCCTTGGGAATGCTGTAGTGGCATGAGAAAAGAACCCCTTTTAGTACTCTTCCTAGGGTAGAAAACATGAAGTTTCCAGAGCTATCAAAAACATGAGAGGCTCTTTTGTCTGATATTCCCATTCCAAACCTCACCATGCATCAGCTCGCAGAGAGCAGGCCCACCAGGCACTTACAGGTAGGGAGGAAGGGGATTTCCTGTCTCACAAAACTGAGATTTCAAAACACTCCCTTCCCGCAACTGGATTTAACGGAGACCTTTCAAACCTTTTCCCCAAAAGAAAAGAGAAAGACCAGTTAACCAAATTAGCCAAGAACTAGGATGAGGGAGATGCAGAGTTCAAATTCCCAGCCTGAGCTGGGTAGAGCAGGTCTCAGCTCTGCAAGTCAGGCAAGCATCGTACTTGGGTCATTCAGAGGTCTCTGTGAAGCTATCCGCTCTCAGATTTCCAACTTCAAATTAAGAAACCTTACCATTTCCTAACTCTAAAGGAGAACAAATAATTTTAACAAATCCCATTTTTTCCACCTAAACACTCCTTATTAAAATTCCACATCTTGTTTGTTGTCAGGCCATGCTTTTGGCACATATTTCATAGGATTGCAAATGGGCAGGATATTCCGTCTTTCGTTTTAAAACAAAACAGAGAAAGGCTGGGAAGCATTGCCCCACTAGACCCCAAAGCTTGCAAAATCAGGATTGCAAACAAAGAGAGCTGGATTTATTTATTCAGTCAATTTCATGATCTCAGTGATGTTATTGCTTACTTTTTCTGTCTTTATTGGTTGGCCGCTTCTGCTGTAAATCGTCTACACAGAGTGGAGGAGGGCTGTAAAATGATCTTAGGATTTATTACACTGCTTTTGCAGGATAAGGTTCTGTGATGCAGGACACAGAAGATTCCTGTGGAAACATGAGCCTTCTTTGGTCATTTTGATCTTTTCAGCTAAAACTTTCTGAAGTCACACAAGTAACATAGGAGCCTAACCCCATTAGCTTTCAGTGCAACTTGTGTCTAGCTGTTAATGTTTTTGCAAAGGAAGTTTAGAATAAAGACATAGTCAATGCTACATAAAAATATCAAGTACAGTTCACTTAGAGGTTGTTAGAAGAGTTTTGCAATGTAGTTTTTTGGCCAGGAGTCCCGACTTCAGTCTGAAGAATTTGGCAGCTTCATATAGGAAGAGTCCTATATTGCTGTGCAGTTTCACATTATGTTTTCCTGAACACCAGTGAAGATTCCTCTTGGACACTGTAGAGCAATGAACAGCAAATTAATATATACTGATATGCCACTTGTCATAAAAAGTCTTGCCAACAGTTCTCACACAACTCTATTGTTTTGTCTAATCAATAAAAAGACCTATCTCTAACTTTTACATGAAAATGGAAAAGAGTGAACCTGTACCCATCTTGTAAAGCACAGTGCTCTTCTGAGAAATGTTTGGCAGATACTGCTTCTTACAGTAACACTTTGCTTTAATGGCACTTTAATGCTGAATTGACAGTGGAAGTCCCACAGAAATGTTCAAGACATCCACATTAATGCTAAATAAAAGTCATTATGATTTTAGAGATATGCCAGGACAGAAATATCTAACCTGGCAGACTCCCTGTGAGCATGACTGGGGCATCCTTGCTAACCTTTTGAAAAGGCTGTCAGCCTTTAGATGCAGTGATCTCTTAGATGTACACAGCACTTGCCTCACAAACGTCCCCAAATTTCCTTACAAGCTGCTTCACATTTGCTATTAAAATCAAAGTTGTTCTCAGGTCATTTCTGGGGCGAAGGGGCAGCAGACAGGCAGGCAACAGGAACATGATCCATAAACAGCACTGGTGGTAACAGAGACATTTCGCCAAGGATGAACTCTGTGAAAGCTCCTTCAGTAGCCTCAGAGCAGACACATGAGATCTTGCTGATGCAAACTAATTGTTTATCTTAAATGTGCAAGAGAGAAATACAGCATAAAATGTGTTGAGATTCAGGATGGGATTCAAGTTTAATGAGTTTAAATCATTCATGGTTTGAATCCCTCACTTGAACACAGAAACCCTGAGTCAGCTCCCAGATTTATTTGCTGCTCCTGCCTGTCTCCACTTCCTCCCCAAACTGAGCTAGTCCTTGAGATTCCTTTGCCCTGGCTTCCATTCCAGGGAGGGGGCATGCATCTTACCCAGATAAATAACAAATGCAACTGTACTTTCACAGCCTATTACAGAGAAGAGATGCATTATCATACTGGTATGCTTACTATAGCTGGAAAAAATACAAAGACCAATTTACAGGTGGTGAACTAGAGCTACAAAGGTCAAGACCAGAGCCACTAACAGGTTGTATTTTACATCTATATGCATTTTTCCTTCCTTAACCTCTGCACGCACCTGCACATGCACAGAGAAGAAAACGGCTTCAGAAAGGACCAGACAAGCAGATGGTTCTCTTGTTTCATATTTTCTTCTCCCAAAGTCAAAGGCCGATTTTCAAGAAGATAAAGTGCAAATGCCTGCATCAGGCAGAAGTGAGGTCACTCAAGGGAATCCTTCCTTTGTAAGAGATTAGGTTGGACCTGGAAGCAGGGAAGTTAATTTTTCTTCCAAAACTTGTCCCTTAAATGCTAAATGTGGTTAATCCTGACACTCATATTTATATCCAATTGCACTTTTAATCTTACTCATCTCCTACTCATTAAATAAATTGTTCTGTCTTAAGCCAACCCTAAACAAACCATCAGTTTTCTAAGTAAGTAATGTGTAAAAATCACCAGTTGAAAGCAGAAAAGCTCCAGGTGTTTGGAGCATGTCGGCCTCATGTTTCATCATGACTTCACAGGCATAGAGTAGCCTGATGTGGGATTTCCTGTCATTTGCCTGTCCCACAAGGCTTCTCCACCAAGGCTGCTGGACATTTAGAGCTCAGATAAACACAAAAAAAATAATCCCTACATTTCTTCCAGTTAAATTTCTCTGTTGAGAAAGAGAAAATTACTCAGAATAGGTGGACATATGTAGCCCTCACTGCAACACAATTTCTGATCACTGGCTACTATGACACTGGTAGAAAAATACTGCCAATTTTGAAGATTTAGCAGTTTAATTGAACCATTTCCATTTCAAATAATAAAGTTCAAAAGTAACTAATAAAAAAGATGTGGCAATCTCTGCAATAATATGTCATATTTACTCTTGGAGAAATAATCCCTTAAAAAGGCTAAATGGGCTTCAAAGGTACAGTAGAAAAGAATTCTTAGACAAGTTCAAATTCAGTTATGGGCTACAGAGCAGGTTCCAGGCAACGTCTGCAAGGCGAGACAGCTTCCTCATTTGCAGTAACTACAGAGACAGTTTCTCCATCCGCAAAAGAGATAATGGTGTTGACCTTCTTTGTGCATTCCTGTGACATCTGCTGATGAAAAAGACACCATAACAAATACACTTTCTTCTTAGACTGTAATCCCGTGAAGTTTCTGTGCAACAGAGCAGCCAGAATATCATCTTTTTCTGTCCCAGCATACAGAGATTGTCCTTGAGAACAAGGCAAGGAACACAGAGAAGAGAACATCCTACTACAGAATTTAGATATTCTTTGCTAAATGACAAATAACAACTGGAAACAAAGTGACAGGGGTAGCTGCTCTGTTTCCCTGAACAAGCCTGAAAGTGAACAGCAGCTCATGATTCATAGCTTTAGCTCTCTATATGGCTGGCAAATGCTTAAATTTTAAAACTTACAGAAGTTGGCTGTTCTTTTCTACAACCACAGCAGCGCCCAGCAGGTAACATGAGCTGTGCCTCTTACTGGACAGATAAAAGAATAGATGCTAGAATATCATTGTCCTTCGTTTCGTGAGTAGAAAACCAGGGCAAAGATTATTAGAAACATCTTTCAAAAGCAAAGGATGCAGCCCTGGGGCACATCCACTGCAGACCAGGGCCTTAGATTTGCCTTCAGCACAGGGCCAGAACTAGAAGCTTCCTCACGAACACAGAAGGACACACAGTCTGGCATTCTATAACCTCTCTTTTTATAAACCTTTTTAAAAATAGTTAAAATTTAATTCTTTACTGAAAGGCACAAAGTGTCTTGTATCAGGGATTGACCATTAAAATGCTGACCACTTTACGGACGTCACGACTGATTCAGTTTTTCTAAGCAGCCCACAGGTATGGATTTAAAGGCTACCAAGCCTTTATTGTGGTTAAAAAGTTGAAGCCACAAAGCACGTTAGGAGCTTAGGAAATAAATCCTAGGCCTCATTTAAAATGTACCTGAAACAGTTCTACCTTCTTTGCAAACACAAAGAGATAGAATCTGTCAAGTTGTCTCACTTGACAGCACAATCTTCCTTTGCCTCACTACTTTGATGAAAAGTTGAAGCAGCCAGTGAAGGGACTAAACCACTCTCCTCACCCACAGAACAGGAACACCGCTGACAGCAGTGTGGCAAGCGTTCCCACAGGGCCCCAGCAGTATACGCTATAGCTGTGAACTGTAAGGGATCAGCACTTCTAAAGCAGGGAAACGAACCCATTCTTCATGCCTCCCCCAAGCCACAGTATCCTCTTTCTGAGGCTGCCAGGAGTGGAGTCTCACAAGTCACTTTTCATTACGCCCACCTAATGCAGTTGCAGCATGGAATGCATTTCTATCAGAAATGTAGGGCATTTGGATACTGTGAGCCCAGCTAAACTTACCCACTGGAAGCTGCACTATTAATTTAACAGGAAGAAATCCCCCAAAAAAACCCACTTTATTTTTGTTGTGTCTTATTCCAGTCTACAAGATTTCTTCCCTCAATTTCAAACAGAGGGGCTCTAGGTTCCTAAGGAGAAAACTTGTTTGCTAAAAACCTGATTTCTACAGCTTCTAAACAGTTCAGAAAAAAAGCCAATAGCTGAGAAGATAGAGGGGAAATGCAGATAAGCAAGTTAGCATATTTGGAGTAGTATTATCCCAAACCAGAGTTCTTACATTAGAGTACTGCACGAATCCCATCCAGCCCCAGTGGATTATTAGACCTGAATTTGATAGCTTAATAGCCGAGATTACAAAAATTCACATATAAAACCAGCATTTGGAACGCACAGAAATTCCTATATAGTCATTCTTTTCTAGCATTAGCTACATTCTTGCGGAAGGTAATGTTAAATCTGCCAGGAGAAGGTCAAGACCACACAAAGAAAATAAATCATGGCATTGCTATGTGGACCTGTCTAAAGGTTAAGGATCTAAAGGACAAACAGATACTCTAAAATATAAACAGCCCCCAGGGGATAATTACTTAACCAACTCCATTTGAGCAGTCGTGAACAGATGGTTTAGTAGGTATATCAACTATTGCTATGTTTTGTGAAACTATTTATTACCTGCTGAGACTGGGAACAAATGATGCTGTAGACATGTAGCTGGTTATCTTTCTGCCCCTGTGTATCCTTGCAATATCTAGTGATCCAGAAATATATTCCCAGAAGCACCATCTCCCACAGGCAGTAACTACATAAAGTAACATCAGATAATGTCTTGTAGGTACAAAGCCTGAACAGATTAAGCACAAAACAGGTTCTTTGGCTCAATTTTCTAGCCATTGTAAATTATAGTGACTGCTGTACAGTTAAGTGCACCTAAGATAACACTGAAGCTCCTGGAAGTATATAAAAGACTCACTAAATTTATGCTCAGCTGTGAACACAGAGTCCATGGCTGCTCAGCTATTGGCCTGAGTTTCTTCAACCACAAATACTTTTCCACTACTTCCAGGCATCACACTTACCGACGCACTATATTTTACCTGAACTTCTTCCAGTTCAGAGCAGGAATAGGCTTGCAACAGTTTATTCATGACCGTCATGAAAGTGCAAGGGAGAGAAGGCTGAGCTCTCCCTGCTGATCCCAGGAAGGGACCAGGGAGGCAAAAAGGACTCCTGTCGGTGCAGGTGGCCAAAGCCAGGCTTACGCATCGCTAACTTCCCAGCCCGCTACAAAAATGGCGAGTAGTAAATTGGGTTATGCTCCTATACACAGTGTAACAAGCAAAAATCCTTGAAATAAATGAGCATTGTGAATAGCATGTGTAGTATCTGGGCTGGGTACTAGCTCAGAAGCTGTCAGCTCAGAGAACTATTACTGGGATGGCAACTTTTCAGTAGCGAGCTCAAAAAAAACCACCCCTGTAGTAATGTCCTGCAATTCAGCCTTAGAACATTTTTCTAGGACCAGCTTTTTTAGAATTACTAATTCCTATGAAACTTGTACCATATGCAGTTTTGCTCCAGGTTTGCAAAACAAGTACCCCAAAGATCACCGCTCTCCAGCACAACCACAAGCGATACTTTACCTCCTCTGTCACACAGCTGGCTTTCCCAAGGGAAAAATTTGACCCAATAAAATCTGAGAGTTTGACATTTGGTTGGGACTTTTGGACATCTGGCCTACACAAAGGTCTGCCACAGAGCCAGGAAGCTCGGACATTTCTACAATGCACACACAGATCAACTGGTCATGGTACATACAGTACACCTGAGCCTGTCCAGAAGCAGTAGATTTATGGTGCATGAGCTCAGCAGATGATTCATGTGAATGCAGTGACATGACAGGTCCCAAAAACATCCCATTCGTAGCACACGTGTTGACCATATGTGTTTTGTGTGACAGTGAGACCAGCGCTCTCTGGAAGGGTCAGGTCTACTCTGAATGAGCTGTACAGCACATGTACAGACATACCTGGACTCAGAAGCCGTGCCCTTCCTCCTCATCCATCCATCACTCTGAGATAGAAGTTAGTCAGAGGAATGTGCTAGTGATGACAAAAAGTGCTGTACAGTGCAGAGGAATGATAACAAGATGTAGTTGCTTCACCTGTGAGTCACTGGATCAAGTCACCAGAGAGCAAACCTGACTGTCATCTCCTCCAGAGACAGGGCTGGCTGATAACTACAGCTTTTGCGCTTAAAACAGACCCAGGCCCACGAGCAACCCTACAAGTTCCCCTGAAAGCCCAAGGAGCTCCAAGCAGTGCAGCCTCCTCTTAATAAAAGGGAGTCAGTAATCCTGGCCCTTTTTCTGCATATTTGACCAGTTACTTATCTTTATCAGGGGGAACATCACACCTTGGTATGCCACAACATCACTGCTGGTGTAGGGGAGGAATGAGCAGAACTGTGAGGGCAAAATCAGAGAAACTGCTCAGACGCTAGTTTGGATCACCAAGAGAGAGAAAACTCACTGCTGGAGTATAAAATAAGGTGTCTTCAAAAAGCATCCATGTAATCAATGGAAGACAAAGAGATACATAGTTTACTTTAATAAAGGTAGAACAAATAACACTGAGAAAGAAGATTCCATTGAATATTTGGAACTTTGGTTTCAGGTTCTGGGCAAGCATAAACACAAAATATTCAAAGCTCATGATTTAGGTCCCAAAGGGCTGGGTCAGATACTTAGGTCCTGATTTGAGAAATGGTGTTCACATGGCCTGTGATCAGCATCTTATACAGAGAGAATGTCACCATTCCTGCCTGTTTATCATCTTACCCAATAAAAAGACTTTGCTTTTTCTTTTTCATTTCTAAGCCTATGCAAGAAAATGGTTGCTAAAAAAGAATTCAGAACCCTGACACTTTGGACAATCTTCCACTAATCTTCCCTTCAGGGTGCCCACAATCCTTTAAAGCATGACAAACTGACAGAGGGAGCTCCTTTATAGTCACTGGGCTCTATATCTTTATGAGCTGGTCTCTTCTGTATGCAGCAGAAAACCTGGGAAGGCAGACAGTGTACAAAGGAAGGTGGAAACAGAGATTTTTAAGAGTGCTTGAGGGGCCATGAGATGAAAGGAAAAGATCTGGGCACAATAATATGATTCTTTAAGTACAGAGGGAAAAAAAGCTACTGTAACCTTGTTGGAGAAGAATCCTGCACGCCTGCTAATCTGCCTACCAAGAGTTAAATGACAGTTTAAAAAAAAAAAATTGGAAGACACTCAAAGAAAAAAAAAAAATCAGCTTGCCAGAGAACACAGCCCTGTCCTCATCACTTTTCTGCTATATCAGATGTTATTTGTAATACAGCCAAACTGATATGCCCTTGACACGTGCAGAACGTTAAAGCTCCAGGCAGCTTTTCGTTAAGTGGGGTTGAGACTTGTGTGTCTGTGTGTATAATGACAATGAAGTTCATTCTCCCCCTCAATTTTTTTTTTTTTTAGGCTTATCTCTGTTTTGCTAATGCCACCCTGACTGCTTCCAAACTGCTACCGTGGGGAGAACTCGCAACACACCAGCCATTGACAAGCCCATTCTAAGCCACACCTAGACTAGATAAATTCTTCTATGGATTGGCAACATACATACCAAATACACCTTCTCAGCAACCAACTCTAACACATTTCCAATTACAATTTTTACATCAATTTTTTACTGGCGTATCTGATACTGAATGACTTCAAAAACATCACAATGACAAACCAGTTACCTGCCATGTGGCATTCCAGTTTCTGAAGATGACCAAGCCTGAGTTCACACCCTATTTTTCATTTTAGACACCAGAAACAACATTGTAATAACTTGGACATAATAGATATCACGCTATTGGCTAACATACTGTGATTCAGTCATATCACATTCTGTTTTACATAAATATATATATTCACATTTCTTGGTCTACTTATGGTACAGCACATAAGTGGATGCAGCTCAGTAGCAAAGGCAGGTAACTCTGGTAGCAGTCCACATTCTGTCAGATCATCAAGGCGCTTTTTGCTGTGGTTACACTACATAATTTAAAGAAAAATACTTTATTTTGGAGATGAGAATGCATGAACCCTTTCTGGAACAACTACAGAAATTACTTTTAAAAATGCCTGCTTAACTTTATATGACTCCATCTTCAGAATTAATGATTTACACAAAGTAATCCTTCCCTGTCATTTCCACCAGCACATCCAAGAAGAAAAAAAAGATGCCCAAACCTGAAAGCTTTCCTCCCATTCTCAATTTAAAGATTAGGATCATCATGAGTACACTTGGAGAATCAGAAACAAGATTTCTTAGATATATACATGAAACAGAAGTTGAATTGTATTATTAAAGACATATTTTTTCAAGTATTACTGCATATAGTATAATGCAAAGTACTACAAAAACTGTACAACTTAAGAATAAAATTGTTTCCAGATGAACTACTACAAGAATTATAACAGCATCCCCAATGGACAAGATTACATATTTTATAGGCTCAAACAAAAAAAAAAACAAAAAAAAGGGGGGAAATGGATGTCTGTAAATAGTTAATAAAACAATTTCCAAACCTATTCATTTACGGTCTTTTTTTTTAATTAGCATCATTATGGCAATAAATTTTAAAGTGTATCAGTAAACACATATGCAGCACTCATGAGAAAGCAGGATGAAGGTGAACAACTATGTTTAAAAAAAAGACTCCTTTTCAAGATTATCATTCACAAACTGCATACTAATGTGACTTTATCCTTCTCAGCAATTAACAAAGATGAAAAGAGAGCCTGACTAAACAAATAGACTTTGAGGCATCCTTTCATCTATTTAAGAAACTGTTGGGATCTTATTGCCATCACTTTGTGGTGTTTTATAGCTTCCTGAGAATCTTAAGTAAAATATCAATCTGCTTGGAGCAAGTCCTACAGGTATTTTTCAAATTAGAAATACCTGAAAGTTTATCATCTCCCTCTTATTCACACAGCTCTTGACAAATATGCTTGGAAAAGATTGATATTTTTTCCTGTACTTGAAAGATATTTTCTCTGTGAGTCACTGTATCAGCGTGTCACTCTTCCACTACGGGGCAAGAAGGAACACCTCCAGCCATGAACCAGCCCCTCATCCCAAATGGCCAGGAAAAGGGGAGGCACCTGCAGCAGGGATCACCTGGGAGGAAGGGGGGGGGGGAAGCCACTTGGAAAATGCTATTGCAAGCTGAATCAATCCCGAGAAGAAACAGTGCTAGTAGAACAAATTAAATGTGGGATTTAAATTTTTTTTTTTAAAGGGGTAAAGACACCTGTTTTTTGTTGCAGGATGAGCAGCAATTAAACTATCATCAGTTACACTAACAGTAACCACTGCACCCGCACATATGTGAAGATATGAGTAGACTAACCATACAGCAGGATATAAATATCCAGCTCAATGGGAAAGCACACTAAAGCTGCTGCTACTCATCTGAAAAAATATTTTTAAAAAAACCAAAAATGCATTACTCCTATTTGTCTTTGTCTGGAAAACCTTTTGGTTGGGATTTGGGGAAAATGAGTATTACAACACATGTAAGAAGTTAATAGTAGAAAAAGGGGAAATAAAATTGGCTTTTAAAGAAAACTAATTCCCTTAACCTCTTCCCTGTCCTTGCAAAATGGAGGGAGGCTTGAAATGAATCTTGAAGTTCATAGTGTATGTGACCGGAAGAAAAGAAGGGAAAATAAAACAGAGATAAATGAAAGAAAACTCTCAATGGACTCTGACACTCTTCAGAAATTCAAAGTCTCAGCAGTCTGCCCAGGAATGCAAAGTGCATGGTATCGGTGTGACAGGTGACCCCCGTGCACCTTGGAACACATGGCAAAGCCCAGGTGAGGGCTGGGACAAGGCTGACACAGGGATTCAAAGCCAGGCACTGAATAGCTGTTCCAGCAGAGCACTAGACTGTGCACAATTTAAGCAGTCCCATATTTAAATGCTTTGCTGAAAGAAGGCTTTTGTTTGGAAAGTTCCTGTCAGTGCTTTCTTTTAATAGGAAATCAATATATCACTTGTTTTCTAGAAAGCAGACACCCGTCCTTCAGGACTTGTGCAGCCAAGTTTAGCTCTGACGGAAAATGGAGTAGTTTTGACCTAACTTTCTTTTTCTGTGAATGTCACTTTCCTTACCCTGGGGATAGGAGGTGAGTGAAAAGCAAAGGGAATGAACACCATGGTATAAGTTGTACCTAACACTAACTATAGCTGAATTATCAGCTCTTATTTTTTTTCAATTATTCTGGCAAAGCAGAAATCCCTATGTGAGCTAAAAAGTGACAAAAAAGGTAAGAAAAATGTGATCTCTTTCCCTTGTGGTTGGCTTTTAGACTAGCAGCAGGAGGAAGAAAGTTAGTAGGGCTGGTTGCCAAGATCTCTGCCCTGCAAGTAGGCACAGATAGGGTTTGGCAAAGAGTCAGCAACAGGACAGGCCTTGGAGTCATCTTCTCCCTTATTATCAACTCAGGTCACATAAAAGAGAATCTTTACCTAAAAAAGAAAGGAGTGAAGAGTCTTACTCTTCCCCAGAACAAGCTGAGGAGTTCTTGGGAAGTTCTCCAAGTTCTAAAAGAAATTGGAGTAGCAAGAAGCCAGAAAGGATGAGGAGCACACTCTAGTCTGTTCCTAGGCACGTGCAGCAGTACAGCACTGAAGGCAGATTGTACCACAAAAGCAGTCTGAAGAAAACAGCTTGAATTTCTTCTCCTCTTCCTTCCTGAATTAAAAGGCAAAAACAAGGTTTTGTTGCAAGATATTTATTTACAGCTGCTTAGAATGAAATGCAAACAAACACCTTGTAACAAGCTGCTTGATAGCTTCCCATTACATGTACAAAGCTTAGCATGCCGCAGCAGGTACTTGGCAATGCTGCTGAAAGACTGAGCACTGCGAGGATACTCTGAATTCAGTCTAATGTCATTTGCCCACCTTCACCTTTCCTCCCATGGAAAACTATCGTTCAAAAGGACAGAACATCTGATCTGCAATCTTAGTAAGAAATAAATCAATGAACAGTAAGTGATAAAAGGGGAACAATTTCAAAAGCTGCACTTTGTATTCACATGATACTAGAGTTGAGGGAGTAAAAATACAATAAACAGCAGCTCCACAATCACACTTAGGAAATCCACACTTAAAAGGAAGACATTGAAGATTAGATTCAAACACTGAATTGTGCATACAGAGTGCTGGATCATTCTTCAGTCTCAAGCTAGCTTTTTTCTTATTATTTTTATATTTTTTTTCTTTTTTTATTATTGACACTATTGAAATTCATAAACCAGGATATGCTGTTTTGGTATGGCTTGCCTCTGTACATGAAAGAAAGTATGCCCATCTATGACACGAGAAAGTCTTTGAAGGGAGAAAATTCAGCCTTTTGATAAAGAATAACAGTCCTTACAGACAGGCACAGACTGAACAGACAGAATTTCTCCCTCTGGTTCACTGACCGCATCATGCACCTTGCACAGCAGATGCAAATATCTGCTGTTCCTTGTGTTGCTGCTCACAGCGTGAAGGTTCAGCGTGCTGTACGCTGCACAGCTGATGACACTACATCTGGCATGAACTGTTCACAGTCCAGATTCCAAGTAACTTACATTTCCAAACCTTCTACATTTTGGCACTTGAAGGTCTCTAGATTTTGATATGAAGGCACTAGTTACATTCCTTCTTTTGAAGAAATCTACTTTTCTTACAATTAGAAAGCGCTAAAGTGTAAGGCAATATTTAGTTCCTACAATTCTTTATATACCATGTGTCTGAGACAAGAGCAATGGCTGGACGCCTCTGCTGGCCCTCACCATTTGAAAGCATATCTGTTTGCTACACAAGTTGTATCTTCGCCTCCTACACAAAAGCGTGTCAAGGAAGGCTACCTGGTGTTAGCTTCCCACAGCTTTGAGAGAGGAGGAAGAGTAATGAATGGTACCAGGGGGAAACCAGTCTCTGTCATGCACAACAGATGCCTGGAGCAGAGGCAGCAGCAGAAACGTGCAGCCCTGCCACAGTTCTGCTGCTGCAGAAGGCTGCAGCACACAGTTCAGGACCTGCTGCTACCTTGTCAGACTGATGGCAGGTCTGCATGGATCCAAAACAAGGGCCAGTTAAGCAGCTGGCCTAGGTCTCCTCAGAGCAGAGTGCAGACAAATTGAAGAATACCTTGCAACATCGCATTCCTGAGAAGCCCAACATGGGAACACAGGCACTTTTAAGGATCATGCAAAAGAGAAGTTTAAACCATCAGGGTTACTTTCTAGAGCTGAAGTTGACAGATGTGTTGTCTTTACAACAAGGCTCTACCAGCAGGTTCACAACCATTTAGTCCAGGAATTTAAGAATCAAACTAGTTAACTTGCGTAAACACAGATGCACCTAGACAGGACTGAAACAAGCTTGGATTTGTTCGACAGAACAAGCTAAGGTGTTTAAATGCACTGATATTAAGGATCCAAGCCAGTTTAACTGGATCAGTTTTTAAGCCAATTGTTAAACCAGCTTCATTTTTTTGCATACATAGCATAAAATAAAAATTTCCTTACCATTCCTATACAAGCACTTCCAACACTCCTGGCAAGAACCTGACTGCCATGTTTCTACAAGTCTTTTTGTATGGTCTGACTTCAGCTCTCAAGCATTTAGCCTGCTTTCACCTTACCACTGCCTTGCTCTCAGCTGTTCATTCCCAAAATAATAATCCCCAACCTGAACTCATTCCGATTTCTTTCTTGTTTTGCCTCAGGTTATTCCCTTTCCACTGCTATACAACTTCTCATGGAATAATTTCCCCTCCCAAATGCCTTCAGTAGCACCATCATACAATAATTCCAATGGAGAAGAAGAAAAAGATGAAAGCACCCTAAATGCCATACATTCACATTCCAATAAAGAATATGACATGTTCAGTATTCCAGAAAGCTGCCATTCAAGACTATGACCTAATTTCTTTTTCAAAAGGACAAATCAGACTCTCTTTTATGCTCAGAAGAAAGTATAGATCCAAACTTTCCTTGAGAATTTTAATCATATTAGGGGTTTCCATAGAATGTGTTTGGGTTTTATATTGCACATGGTTTATTTTTAATTTCTACGAAGACTGTTGTAACTAAGGCTCAGGGGATTCTGAACAGGTTCTTAAAAAACCTGCAAAGAACACCCTGGAAAAAAAAAAGGCCTTTATTTAATAGAATTTCCTTAGAGATACAAGAAGAGGAGGGGAAAAAAAATAATTTTTTGGCTATTCTGTTTGAAAATCCTAAAAAAAACAAACCTGTAGAAAGCAAATTGTTTAAATTCACAATACAAGTACATTGTTACAGCATCCCACTTCATCAGAGCCACACTGCTTCAGACACATGCCTTGAGTGACTGACTTCTGCGGAAGTCAGTAATTTAATTTCCCAATCATTCAAAGAATCAAATTTATTTTTGTCCTTTTTAAAGGACTACTTCAAATAGAAATTAAAAGCAAGAAACTAGGAACTCTCCCCCCCCATCTATTATGTACTCAAAGAATAATCAAGTACTGTAAATTGGCAAGTATATCATCGAATCATAAAAACAGACAGCCCCACTGTATGTGAAGAACCATGGAGAGAGAAGAAAAGCTTCCAATTGTTGGCTATGAAGAAAAAAAAATCTTCCAGAATTTAGTAAGAGGATAACAAAAGGAAACAGGCTATTGTGTCCTGTGGGCGGGGGTTTGAAGAACAGCAATGCAACAACTCTCAGGTCTGTTTTTTTGTGTACAAAGCCAAGAAAATCTCAGAGGAAATGACTTTCAGAGTTACTGGTAAGTGCTGAAATGTTTCTCCAGTGGAGAGCAGGATACAAATCCTTATTCTTTTTCTTTGTAGGTTAAGAGGTCACTAATGTGCACCCAAACAGACCTTTCTCAAGCAGAACGCTAAGGAAAGACACTAAGATCTCAGGAGTGGTACTTTCCTTTCATGGTTAAATGAAAGTCACTCGTGGAAGCAAGCCTCTTGTTAGATGCAGGGTCAGATATCTGTGTGCGTAACAACTGGTTTCAGTCTGGTGCATTCATTTACTGGGGAAAGAATAAAATAAAGCAAAGAGTTCTTTTCCAAGAAAAAACATGAAACAGAAAATAATACTATTTTTACAGACCAATTTGTTGTTGCTGCTGCAACTTGTGAAGCCACAACCTCTGATCAACATTGCTTGCAACCTCCTGGTGGGAAACTGAATATCAGTAATGGAGAGGTGAGAGTAAGAGAGCACCAAGATTAAAGAACTTCCTTTGCTGTCCCCAAAATGCTAGAAAACAAAACAACAACAAATTGTTTCAAATGCTTTCTTGTTTGTGTCAGACATTTAGTTGTGTACTTAGTGCACTTCTGCCTTACAAGAAATTCAGGAAAGCTTTGGGATGTGTGATGTTTCACCCAGTTCAAGCAATGCTGAAGACTCCTTTTATGTGCTTGAACAAGGAGGCAAGAAAGCATTCGGTATCATGTGGGTCCCCTGTAGAGCTCATCTTCATCGCACATCACAACAAACTCTCCGTCTACAACTGCTCGCCTCCCAGAGGTACTCACAAAAGGATCAAGCTTTTGTTGGTGTTTCCTCCCAGTCTTCATCCATCAAAGTGCACATGAATCTAACCACACCTGTACCTGCTATACTTAGGTTGACACAGTTAAAATTAAAGAGATGCTGTAAGATAGTTTAGCAGACAAAAGCCAAGAATTCTTTGAGGAGTTTTGTAACTTGGGTCAAAGCTGATATGGTGGATGTGAATCAAGAATATAGTCTCTTTGGGGATGCAGCCCTCCATGCAGGCAGTGATGTAAATATTGATAAAAGAAATGATCCATAGCTGATCACTGAATCATCTGCAGCTTTTAAGAGAATGAAGAATCTCTACATAAAGGTGCAACAGTGATGTCTGGGGATCTTTAGAGCTGTATCGTCAGTTTAACAAATGATTCTTGGTTTTTTTTACAGAGTTTGATTTTTCTAGGTTTGGAGAAGGGATGAATTTTGGAAAAATCAAGACAGCTACAGAGGGCTTTTTGTGCAGGACCATTCAAGCCACCAGATTCGGCCATTAGTCTTCACATAGTGTTTCTGGAGAAGAGAAGATTGATGGCCAGGTGAGTTGTTTACAAACCTAGACAGAATGGCAATGCTAGAAATCATTCTGCTTTCAGAGTGGTTGCATTTGTATTAAGAAAAATGTAGGTTGAACAAGAAACTTTTTTTTATTCCCAGCTGGGAAACCTAGAAAAAGAATAGCCATATCTATTATCTGATGAAAATTATTGCTTTACACATGGAACTAAACTGAGAACCATCCAATCAATCTTATCACTTTTTTTTGTCTGTTTCCAGAGACTTAATAGATACTAACTGCATGGCAGAACTTACGCTACATTCACATTTACTTATTTATTTTTCATACCAAAATCAAAGGCAAGGAGAGTAGAAGGAAGTGCTACAGGACTTGGCAACATTAGGTAGCAGCCAGATAAACAAAACCCTTTGCCTGTGACATGCCACCATCTGAATCATAACTCTTCATCATGCTCAGCCACAAAAAAAATTCAAGCATGAGAGTAATATGAGGAAGCAAGGCAATTTGTATCTCTTTAAACAGAAGATTACACTGGCTATGAAATTTGGCCTCAGCTACTGCTACACATACGTGCCAGCACATAGCCACAAAGCATTTCAGTTCCTTGGAGGTCCCACATCCACCAAGCGTCAGGCTGTGACTTCTCAGTCACACAGCTCTCAAAGGCAGTGTCCTCCTACCCACCTGCACCAGATGATGTGGATTTTTGCCGGATTGATTCCTTGTACTGTGGCACACATTTAGAACTAGAGGCAGAGCTGACTCTGGATCCCACTGAGCGTGCCTCCAGAGAAGGGGACTCACTAACAAGTCAGCAGTCAGCAACAAGAGAGAGGAACAAAAAGAAGTGTAACTGGAACCACAGTAGCCCTGGCTAGTGGCTAGCAGGCCTGCGCTGCTGACTCAGACTTGCTGGCTGTGGTGGGAAGCAAAGGGCAGGGAACATCCTTAGGAGATGGGCATCGCACTTTTGTCTTTGCCTCATCCTTCCCTGGAGACATCGGGACTCTGGGACACCCATTGGCATCTTCGGCTTCTGCACTGAGCCCGAGTTTTCCAGCCCCTCAGCTTTTGAGGATAGATGACATTTGCTTGTAACATTCCCCATGCGGTCAGGAACCTAAGACTAGTACAGACAGGAATCACAGACATCCTTCACAAAAACAGTTTGGCTCATTTCTTTTTTGGATTTTGCTGCATTACAAACGCATCTATCCAGGCAAGTCCTGTTCCACTCTGGACACCCTTGAGCCTATTGTTCATAGTGTTTAATAAAAACTTTGGTTTATAAAGGTATGCTCAAAATCAGAAACTCTTTAAATTATCCAAGAGACCAGTCCAAAACAAACATGTGAGCAAAGGAGCAGGTCACTGCAGCCTACAAAGCCCAGGATTTTCCTGTACTTACTCAAGAGTGATGGGAATCAAGAAAGTGCCCTTTACACATTTGCTGTGCTATAGGCCCAAACAGTGGCATGGAATTCCAACTCTAGAATTCCAGTAGTTTGAGATTACTTTTCTTTGTCCTGCTTTTTTTTTTTTTCTTCCTTTTACACTCATCATTTCTTGCCCACAATATATTTCATCAGATTTGCAGGAACAAAATATTACTAAAAACATAAGGCACAGGAAAAACATGAACAAATTTCAAGACCTCCTGTATACAATGTAGAACTAAATTAAGTAACTATGCCAAAATGCCAACTAAATCCCACCAGTTAATCACAGTCAGGTAAAGTTTTTGTGATGCAATCAAAATTAAAAGACCAAACAAACAAACAAAAAGATCAAATTTGAAAAAGAAATGTGCACAGAATTTTTAATCCAGTTCTGTAGCTGACTCTTGTTGCTTGAATTTTTGTTTACTCTACATTTTCTGGGAAACTTCAATGTTTACTTGATGGTATTGACAGAATAAGTAGAATCAGACCTAAGCCTTCCAGTTTGCTTTGCCATCACTCCCTTAAGAAACATGACTCATCTGTGGATCTCTAATTCCTGAGCTCATAGAAAAGAGGTCTGGGCAGGAGTTCAAGAGGTCTGCCAGTCAATCTCTGTGTTTCATTATTACAGGATCAATTATCCCACCATCATTCTTTACGAACATTTAAGAACACGTTAGACAGATCTCCTTTGGTGGGAACACCACAATTTTTCAAAGTACCTGATTCCAGTACTGCTGATGTTACTCTGAAACCAATGTCATTGCTACCAAATGGCACCAGTGCTGGAATGAAGGGCCGTTTGACAGATGTAAGTGCAGTTCTTGTTAAAAAGGCTCTTCATCTTACTATTTTAAAAGCATACTTCTTTCCTTGTTACTCACTTACGGCAAGCCAGTTACATTTTATCTGAACAATTCATCTGCTTCTCAAGTCAGATTTATAGTGTAAACTTGAAATAGTAATAAAAAATGTGAGGAAGATGTCACTCTCACAGTTTTACTACAAAGCCAACATCTTAAACACCATACCAAATTGATTCTGCAACCTCCTCTTGTGTAAGCAGTCCCAGAGAAAACAACTGAGTGAGGAAAGTTCATGTTATTAAATACTGCTGGGTAATTACACAGCAGAGGACACATTAACTGTGGTCTATATGATCAGAAAGGTCATACCAAATACATCTCTAAGCACAGCTTTATAACATGAATGAAAAAAAAATCAGTGTCAGAAATTTGCACTGTAGTGTAACAGACTTTTCCATCTTTTTTTCAGAAAAGAGATAGTCACTTTGTTCTTTTCAGAACTGCTGCACATCTTTCTAACTTCTATAAAATCAAGCCCAGTCTTTCATTAGTTTGCTTATTATGGCTCTTTCCTTTTTTTTTTTTTCCTTCAGATTTTTCAGAACATTTTAGCTTCAGGGAAACTGTTCTCATCATCTTTCTTTCCACGTGGAACTAGCTGAAAGATATTCATGAAAGATTCACTAGGGCCAATTTTCTGTAAGTATAAGCAACAGCAACATCAATATTTCAATGTCTAGAAAATGTGGGTATTCTCTTGCCTTGAGTAGATTGCTAGAAATCATTGTCCCTTAATTAATTAAAAATTTCTTGACAGATTCTCTGGGTACCTTACTTATGAAAATTCACAGGGGGGAGAAGAGATTTTTGCCTAAACAATATTTGGGGACTATGAACCTGCTCATGGTTTACAATATCCTTGTTGTGGTGTAAGTGGAAATGTGACTGCTGATCTTTTCATCATGGTCTTTGTAGACTGCTAGTTTCCCAAGCAGTTTCAGCTGTCACAGTTGCTTAGAGTCCACTGAGCTGTTTTTAGTTACTCATTCAAATATTCATAAGATCCGAGAGCTGCAGTTTGCTGTCTGGTAACAACTTCATTTTCTGCTCGTAGTGAGCTCGTCCTTGTGGGCTGCCACTTCCTGCTCAGATTGGCTTTTTCACAGCCATGTGACCCCTGAAGGATAATGGAGTTTCCCTGGGAGTAGGCAAAAGAGGCATGTTCTACCTTTTATCTTTGCTTGGCTGGACAATGAAAATAATTGCACAAGACAGTTATGGATTACCAAAGAGACATGTGAAATGATCAAACCTGTATCAAGCACTGGTTTCTGCTACTAGAGAAAGCACATGCTTTAATTATTTACCTTGCGGGACAGCTCACACCTTAGGATAGCCACACTTTTGTGCAAATATTTACTTAACAATATTGTACTTGAGCAGAGTAATGAAAATAGGAGTAATTTCATGTAATGTTCCTGGGAAAGACCAATGGACTGTGACATTTCCCTGCATGGGGGAAATCACTAGAGTGCAATGTTTCTATTATTTCATTAAAACTCTTGCTAAATAACCCTTCCGGGCAGCTCAACTTTGCATTTTTAGCTAAAGGAAACAGCTGAAGAAGAGAAATCCATAACTAAGGCCACTTAATAATAGTGTGTGGTAGGTTTCCTAAGAGAAAATACTACTTAAAACCCATGAGTACCCAGACACACTTCAATTAAAACAATATTTATGGGAAGCTAAGGAACATCCTGCAGTTATTAAGGGTGGCTTCCCCTCTGTCAGGTACTTACACAGCCAGGAGAAATACAAAGGATGAAGCCCAGCCACCACTTTTGCCTTTCTGCAGATCATTGCTCCTGTCTCACTTCTGTCACCTTACTTCTTTGTACCAGCTCCTTTTTACAAAAAGCTTATGGGCAGCCCCAACACGATCACCCAAACGGAAGAGGATATGACTGTTCTACCTTCAACTTGCCATGCAATTGCAGCTCAGAATATGGGCTTTATAAAGAGAGCTTTAAATGAATGTAGCAGGTACGCATTTCCTTAGTTATCAGTTAAATAAGTTATAATGGTTTAGTGCTACTGTTTCACAGAAAGAGACTTAATTTCTGTCAATACAACATACAAGACACATAGCATCTTAAAATTACCATCCTTTTAATTACACTGTCATGACACTTTCTTATAAGATTGTGTCCTTCAATGCTTAGATTGAAAGTGTTTATTTACACACTTACTGAACATAAGTACATCATAGCAACATACAGCAGTGAAGTCTTCTGGATAAGCCACAAAATGGATGGCACAGGTACAACACAAATTTTCCCTGTCTGTCCTGTTCCACTCCAAAATCAAAGGGGGGAAAAAATTGTCACAGGTTAAGCAAAAAAGATGATGGTTTCATAGCTAATGAATGATAAAAACCATCTTTGGAAGAAAGACAAGAGAGTGGGAAAAAAGAGCCCAATAACACCATTTGTTTACATTAGATAAACATCCACTACTGCAGACACTGTTAAGGCATTGTCAGCATTTCTGCTGTGATCCAGTATTTCAAAGGCTAATTACTTGGCCATAAGAAGTGACTCTTAAAATTGAATCTAGAATATAGAGTGAATTTAGCCGCATTCTATATATTATTGTCACTAGGTGGACACCAAAAATATGTAATAAAAAATAAATAGAAACAAAAAACCAGCAACAGCTACATCAGGTGTACTGATAAGCTATCTATGCCAAAGGCATCTCAGGCTCAAGTCACTCAGGTATCCCTTGTCCCATTGTCTTTAAAACAAAACAACCAATAAAGAAAAGATCAAATATATTTTATCTGGATATTTGGTTTGTGTTGTTTGGTTTTTTTTCAGTTACTACAGCTTAATTCAAGAACAAGAAAAATCTGAATAAGCAAATCATGCAAGAGCACTGTTAAATACATGAAAACAAACCTGAGCGCTGAAACAACCTCTGCTTCTGCAGCACCTGCAAGACATGTTTGTTTCTTTGTGGAGACATGGAGCAGGAGGCTGTTTGGTCAAGTGGGAGCAGGGGGATCTAACTTGATAGATTTTGACCTTTCATGAAATCCCTTCAGCTTGCTCCCCCCAGTCTACTTTTCCTTCAAATATTTTTCCTTCCCAAGGCTTCTGAAGAGCAAAGGTTAATGAAGTAATCTATGACTGAATTCTAACATATGCAACGTATGCACAGAAAAATGCACATCCCATTTTTAACATTTCTCTGGAAACAACTATGGTCTCTTATAGCTGCAATTTTGAAAGAATGCAATTATGCTATAGAATTTCAGCTACCTTTGGGCTGAGGCCTCTGGAAACATACAAAGAATTAGTGTATTGTTGTGCGATACAGTTGTGAAATCACGTTCGTCTAACATTCTCCTCTAAAGATACAGTGCAATCCCTCTCAGCTAAAAATCATGTCTATCTTTCCTTCTGTTTGTAAAAATATCTATTAGTAGCCTAAAGGCTTATTTTCAGTTTCCAAAAATCAAAACTATATGTTAGGTAAATTAGCATTAACTAACACAACAAAAGAACTGCTCTGCTGAAGACAAAAAAAATGCATAAACTGAAAATCAAGCACTGAAGGTAACAGATGTGGTGCTGCTAGTCTCAGGACAGAAGTGAATCTGAGATATGAGACTCAGTGTCACCATGAGTGACCTGCACACACTGGCCAGCTCTGGCAGTCTTTGACTGCTGAGTTTAGGTATGGGCTCAAATAAAACATGAAGGAAGAGGTTGAACCAAAGTCAGTTGAACAAGTCTAAGTGACAGGCATATCTGACATGTAAAACTGCATCTTCCATCATGATCAGACATGACTTCCAGGGTGTTAAATCAATGGCCTTTTGCTGCTTTCCTTAATACAAATAACAGTGCATCCAGGGATTAAGCTCACCAGCAGAAAGAAAATACAGGTATTCCTTTCTTGCATGTGCAACTGACTTCATGAACCTGCATCAGGAATACATTTGTCCCAGAGAGGTCAAAGATTAAGGTGGTTTAGGCTTATCTTATTTGATAGGGCAAAATAAAGTTAGGCAGGAACTTAGAGACCAGATACATTGATCAGAATAGCCAAAACTCAAACCATGGAAGCAGAAAATCCGTATCGTAGGCAAATTACTCCTAATACCTGTTTTAGTTCAACTGAACTTCAGCTCAAGGTGTTTTTTTCAAGCTTTTATTGACAGCACTGATATTTAGGCTATCTAACAAAACAAAGTCAGCTACTAGAATTTTACCGATAATACTTCAAGTCAGCTCCTTAACACAGTTTTGAGTACCTTGGATAACAAAGTAACTTCAGAAATTAGAGAAAAACATGACTATTACAAGCAGTTAGCCAACTGCGGAGAGGAGACTTGACTGCTAAAGATACCATATGCTTTCATAAAGTCCCAGAAGAGCAAAACCAGCACCTAATAAAAAGAATTAAAGAAAAACAAAACACTTTAATCAAGCAATATCACTGATGACCCTAACACTGTGCCATGACTAAGCCTGAAAGAGATCAGAATAAAGACTGCGATTCAAAGGGAGGCAGAGCTGCTGTACTTGGGCCAATGCATGTACACCAGAGCTTTGCATGGCTGTGTCTGCTTGCCAGAGATCAGGGGAGTCTTATTTTGCACCGTTCCCTGCACATCAAGCCTTCAGAATTTCTTCAAATCTGTTCTCAATTCTTCCAAACTAACAAGTGTTGCAAGTTAGGTGCTGATTCAAACCTGTATTATTAACACAGATTCTGCTTACCAGTTTTAGTCAGATCCTGGGCTGGTCAGAACTCCTCTTTACATCTAAAACACAAGTTTACAAGTTTTAAGGGGACTTTCAATAAACCTGAAAGCTATATTTATTTAAGCCTGAAGATTTGTGGCTAAACTCTAGCATGTATCTTCTAAAGTGAAGTTTTCTATATTCTGTCTGAATCCGTGAGACTTCTTGAAAGTTCATTTCAGCTTTCTGAGCTGCAAGAGTATAAAATACTTGGGGAACCACTGCCCAAAGCACCACATTAGCAAGATTAAATCACTTTTTTCCACTTTTATCCTCTAGTCACTCCTATAGTCTGAGTACAGACTAATTGGTCCATGCAGAACCCAAAGCTCTTCCTTCATTTAAGTCTGTTTTTCCATATAAACACAGAATTTCCCTTACACTAATTTTTCATGACTTACCCTCCTCCATACTTTCATGAGGTCCTGGATAAACCTGAGCAGCCCAAACAACTCTGTACTTCATATTTTACATGGTATAACTTATCATATTTTCAAAACAGTCACCTGAAAGAGACTCACTGTATTAACAATCAGCAAACTCTCCTTTCTCTCACCCAAATACAGCACATCTGTATTACACCAAATTTCTTCCTGCAGCCTCTTCCTTCACCTTCAAGATAATTACTAATAGCAGCCTATAAAATACCTCCTTGCTATTTTCTAGTGGTTTTTTTGAAAAGAAATGTAAAATCATGCACTGGCAAATTCCCTAAAAAAAAAAAAAAGTGTATGAAAATGTAACATTCTTGGAAGTTTTCATTGATAAAAATCTCTACACAACTATATATGAAGGCAAGAACCACCATTACATCTTTTCTTCACTTAACTTTGCAGAAATGAGAGGCAGGGGAGACAGTGTCAAAAAATTTCTATATTATAAGCATAATAAAAGAGCCTTTATTTTTTTAAGTAATAGACATACAGGTGGAATAATTATCAGAATTTCCTGGTAAGGATTTAACTGTAAGAAATTAATCACAATAGCTACATTCGGGTTTTCTGTACACTTGGTCCTCAACTGCAGCACTGAATCACTATAGTGCTACTGTGCTAAAAAAAATTTTTAAAAAGGCACACTTGCAATATATAGAATACTCCCAGAAAGACTATATGGGTCAGATTGCAACCCTTTTACTCACATTTAGCAGTTACTGCCTCACTGAATTAATGGCAGTACTTGCAGAGAAAAATGCCAGTTAACACAGCCTGACTGTACCTGGCTCTGGCAGAAGCCATGCAATGGGCACCTTGCAGCTGCATAACGGGCGCGTGTAGGTTAAACCTGTGCCTGCACCTCACAGGCCTTAAGGATATAGGAATCAACACCTGTAACATAACACGTATGTTAGATCACAGTTCCTGCACACCCCTTCCCCCTGCCCTGGTAGTGCAGATCACAGGCACGCAACCCTGCACCACTATCAGCAATGGGATGTGACAATCTGAAAATTCACAGAGAAACCCACCCAAACCAGCCCCCCACCAGCATCTCTTGCTAACTACTAAAACGACATTGACAACAAACACAGCTGAATCCATTCCCGGGGAGAAAGCACCTTGTGCAGAACAAGGCATTTTCCAACACCACCAGTAAATCCTACAGCACTGCCTAAACCCACAGCACCCGCCCAACGTCTCATTTCTCCTCTTTCACAGCATTTTCCAGAGATGAAGGGTTTTCAGCCCTAACGCAGAAGGCGTTTCCCTGGTCCCCCTCAGTGTACCCCGCAGCTAGCTTCACTCAAACATACTTTCCAAAGCCAGACGGCGCCCCCAGCGCTCCGCTGTTTTCCCGAGGGCGCGGCTGTGCGCCCGGCCGGCTGGCGGGAACGGCGGCGGCGGCGCGAGGCTGCCCCCTGGCCCCTCGCCCGGGACACGCAGCCGCCCGCTGCCCGCCGCCACCGGAGCTCAGGGGTGAACGGGCCAAGGCAGCGAAACAGCTCCAGACAGACGCTTCCCTTCCAAACGCCAGGCGTTCTGTGCGATAGCTGCGTTGAGAATCGCTTGGAGGCTTTTTAAGCTTTTCCCCTGAAAAGGGGAAGGAGGGAGGCGCGGGCAGGGCAGCTCGGACACCTCCGCAGACCAGCTCTTCCCTGTGCAGCTGTTCGTTTAGAGGCAACTTTCAAAACAATATGGGAAAATAAACTTCTGACAGCTTTATCTCCCCAACGGCAACAATTCCCAACATTTCAGACCACAGGTAGAAAGCGACCTTCCCACTGTGCACCCTGCTGTGCAAAACAAAACAAACAAACAAAACCCCACTACATTAAGCTGCTTCTTCTCACATTTCGCCATTAATAATTACTAATCTCTCAAAAGATTTGATTAGCATATATTGAATTTTACAGTACTTTGATTAAGACAGATTTATTTTTTTAACCGAGAAAATTAGTAGTCAGAGCACTGACTGCAACATGAAACATAGGAATGGCACCTTATCCAGCCAGTAGGATAAGTGACCCTTCGAGATTCTCAGCGTGTGCTCATCTCCTCACCTGCTGCGCTCCCTGAATACACAGTTTACCAAATCTAGTTCTAATCGCCACCTCATACACTTGCACAGAATAAAACTCGAGTAAATGATTACACAAACCACTGATTTACTTCTAAACCAAGCACAGACAACTCCCCATCTTGATCAAGTTCGTTAAACCCACCTTTTGAGAGCTCCTAATCAGTCTGTCCCTGCCATTCACCAGCTGCAACTAATTTCCTCCAACCTGCAGTTGACTTGAAAATTAATTTACTCATGGCACTTCATTTCCCTCCCTGCCATGGGGTGCACCCAGGACTCAGCCCACCGTGCTGCCTGGGGGTGACTTTGATGACAGGCTGCACACCAGAGCCAGGTGGAGGGCAAGCACCCAGGGCACCAACATCAGCCCAGGCAAGAGGAGCAGATAAGTGGAAATGAAGCAAGACTATCCCTGTACTCCCAGCATCCAAAAGGGACAAAACAAATCCTCACTAATATTCTGCAAGGAAATTCTCCTCTACTGGAAAGAATGTTTCAAGGAGATGGGCCATATTTGTGATTTTCTTCCCTGGTATCTACCTAACTTCACACTTGCCCTCATTTTTGGAAGGCTTTAAGTTATTTACGTGATTTTTAACAAGAACTAAGAGCAGAAGTGTTTTGCCCTTTTCTTTTTTTTAAATAAAAACAATGGCATCTAGCAGAAGGCATATCTTGACCTCCGTAAGAGGATCTTCTCCCCCCATACTTAGTACGGGAACTGAGTTTTTTTCCACATTTCAAGGGACCAACAAAGTTACCCAGAAGGAAACCTCAAATTACCTCTGGGATCAGATTTATTCCAGGGGACATTTTTCAGTCATAAAACACTACAGGGTGCTGAGGTTTGATGTGCTGAGGTGAGAGGAAGAGCAACTATACAGATAAAGAGATGTTTGCTCTGAAACAGCAGTCATCCAGGTTTCCAGAGCAGTCTCATTATTAGCACGAGGAGCAAAGAGGATTTATTTAAAATTACCTGGCAATTTGTTCTGAGGTTTGATCTTTTGTACATCGGTTAAATCCTACTTATTTTAGGCCCATTTTAAGCTGATTCCACACAGACTAAGAAGAGACTTTCATTCCCTTAATTTTACACATTTTTGGATTACACTGTTCTTTTGTTTCTGTGTCTGGTGAACTGGGTTTCATCTGAATAGCTTAAAGAAACCTGACAATAAGAGAAAATCTGCCCTAAAATCACTCTAAATACAGTTTTAAAGAGTTAGTCCTCATAGCAGAAGGATACTAGGAGACATCAGTGTCTCCAGATACAAGATGTATCAATGCATCCACTCTGCAGCATTAAAAGAAAACAGACCCTGTAAGCAGAACTCTTTCAAAATTCTTCTTTCAAACTCACAAGTGTATTTGAGCAAACCTGCAGCACTTCAGCTCTAACTCAAGGAGCCTTCTTGTTTTGTCACCATGTACAAGCAAATGATGCAGTGTCCCTGCAGTGGCAGGGAGATGGCTCTTGAGCCAGTGAGTCTCCATCCTGGGCTGATCTCCACAGTGGAGTGAGTCCCTTCTGTGCAGCAGAGCACAGGGTCCTGCAGGGCTGCAGCACAGCCACCCCTCCGCCTCACACCTGCAAGGCTGTTCCAGGGACACAGCACCCTCATGCCCATTGCAGGGGCATCCTCTCTCACCAGCAGCATGGCAGCCCAGTGAGGTGCTGTCACTTCCTAGTGAAGTTCCCGATCTCTTCCTAGTGAAGAATTTGCCAAGGGAACTAGGTTAAACTGAATTAGAGGGGCCTATCCTGAGGATCAGATGTAGATCCGACACTGGCTTTCCTTGCACACATTCCCTCTTCTACCATACATTCCAACATAGAAGAGAGCTCCAGTCCTCCTCGCCTTGTGCAGAAGATCAACCTTCAGCTTTAGTTCAGCTCATTTATTTGGGTCTCAGTTCCTTTGTCCTTCATTCCTTCCTTCCCTGTATTTGAGAGAGACAGCAACACTCAGAGGGCCTGAAGTTTGTGAAGTACTTCAGGAGGCTCAGACAGTAAGGATTACAAAGGACAAAATTTCATTTATTTATCTTTGTATTTATTTGATCTCTATGTACGTTTGTTATGCCTGAAGAGGCAGAATACCCGCCTTGCAAAAAGTTATTTGGGGAAAGCCAGAGTTATGTCATTATTTTAATCAACACACCTGTCAAAAAGATCCACTCCAGGAAAAGCTTTGGTACATCAGCAACAGCAGAAGGAATGAACTGATGGGTGAAAAGCAGTGCTGTTACAGGACATCTAACTAAAAATTCAAAACAAAAATCTTGAAAAACAAACTCTTACTACTGCTCTTTGTACCATGATAGGAGATGGATCTTTCCCACAGCATTGCCTAGGCAGATGAAGTTCTATTTGTTTCTCATACACAAGCCATTCAGCACAAGATAGTACTATGAAAAAAGCCTGAGAGACCTTCACTTCAGTATCTGTATGCCATTCATTGAGTATTTTACCACTGTTACCTTCTGTGCTAGCCTTCTAAAGCCATTACCAGGTCACAATTCAGTCCTGCAAAAGACCAGCTCAGTCTTCATCATATAACATTTCATCAGCTGAATATTTCAAGGTTTTCATTACCATCATAAGGAAGCATTAATAGTGATAAAATAATCAGTCAGCGAAAATTCTATTACTCCTCCCTTAGTGAATGTGATCATTACATCCTCACTCAAAAGTTTCTAATTTCCTGAGGGATCAGAACAACTATTAGCTAAAAAGCACAGAGAAGGTACAACTGACAACCATTAAGTGCATAATCCCATTGCCATAGAGAAACCCTGCTGAAATTGCACCCTGAATATCTTTTTCAGGTAGGTGGTTCAAAGTATTCTTGTTTTTATTCAGATTAAGAGCAAAAAATGTAGCAGAGAAAGATGTAGCCATATAACACAACCCTTCTCTTCTGCTTTCTCTTGTATTTTGTCTTTCTCTATATTGAAAATGTATTCTTTTAACTGGATTAGTTAAAATGCATGATATTCTTTTAAAAAGGCTCTCCATATTTCTCTCTATGGATTACTTTGAAGCACAGCATGTCTATTCTTTTAAACAGGTTCAGTCTCTTCACAGGTGTTCATTAAAGTGAGCTCAACACTAATCCCCTTAGCACTGAAGTATGCAGCTTTTAAAAAGGACCCGTGCTAAACCAGCATTGCCCAACTCTTCAGTGCTGTAAAATGCAGACTTTCAAAAAGGAGAATTTCTTCATATGTCTTAAAGACCACACATGCTCATCCTGGAACAAATACTGACCTGCTTAGTTCACCCGTTTTTAAATTGGCATTTCATCTTTGAAGTACACAGAGGACAAATAGCCACGCCAGAATACAGTCAATTTATATATCTCTAGCTGTTGGTGAGAGCACACGTTGAGAAATCCACTGCCTTATAAATAATAGAGGTGATTCTCTCAGCAGCTTGTTTACTGAAGAACTGACTTAATGGAAGATAAAGGTTGAATGAACAACCAGCTTTTTAGATGCTTTCCTCACTACCCTTTGCAAAAGGCGCATGCAGCACTTACAAGAACGTAGTTTCTCATCCCCCACCCTTTCCAAACTGCCCTAGATTTGGTCCAGATTAAGTAGCATTAGGGTAGGTCCACATCAGCAGCTTCTTTGGCACAACAGTTATGGATCATCAGGTGAAAGTAGCTGGTGCTTGGCCTACTGACACCTCCACTACGTGTATTTCGGATTTACTTCCTATTACATCTAGTCTGGCCCTTGGACTAAATGCCCTCTGTGCACATGTGGTTTGAAGCTTTCACCTCCTGGGTCTCCTTCTCCTGAGGAGCAACACACAAATTACATTCAGGCAGTTTTCCTCATGGATGTGCTGCCAACAGTCAGACAGAGATTTCGAGCTCAAGAGATGAGCTCCAACTGGTGGGACTGCATTGCCCTCTGGATGCAGCATTACCAATAGGGGCTTAAAAACTTTCAGAGGGGGGGAAACACTGAGGTCTCTGCTGAGCTCAGCCAGTGAATGTACCCTCCTAAGACAGCTATTGTCAAAGGCCCCCAAAGCTAGAAAGCAAGAATCGCCTCATCCCCAGTTTTGCTCAGATATTACAAGTTTTTTGTAATACAGGCATCTTTATTGACAAAAATTGGTGAAAAGTCAGACAACTTCTTTGAAATTTTCCCTTCTTTCACAGCTGTTCAAACATCTCCTGCATGTGCCAGTTTGCTCAGACTGGCAATCTGGAACATGGCAGGAGGCACCTGCTATATGTGCCAGTGCAGTTTTGCACTGCAAATTCGTTTTATAATTCAATAAACATCATAGATCTTAGTGAAGTGCAATCCTTGTAGGCAGCAGCAGGAGGCATCCACCATCAGCTCTCAAAGTAACCCTTTGTAGTGCACAAGCAATGTTGGATCTCTTTAAAACTGAATTTGTCTCGTTTCAAGTTATTCTTGCAGCCCTCTTTAAAGATTTCAAAGCACTTAGCAAACATTAAATAAATGTCTTCATTTGGGGGAAGTGTTAAAATCCACTTTACCAATAGAGATATGAAGGCAGAGATGCTGCTAGATGCAGCAAGTTAGTAGGGGGAAACAAAAAGAAAAAAAAAGTGTAAGAATCCCCATTCATGTCCCCTAACTTTGTCAGACCATGCTGTCCTGACACATGGGATTCAGACACAGGGAAAATAGTAACCCAAAAAGAGAACCCAAGTGTCCACAACCATCACCTAGCACACTGTGCTGGAACAGGGGACAGGAGCACAACTGCCTGCTCTAAGGTTGTTTGTGTATTTTACATGAAACCACACTTAACTCATGTGACTGGACAATCCTAGGACCACAATTCTCACCTGCCCTGCCTAGGTAGGATCCTGCTCTAACCCTGCACTAAAGGCATCGTACTTTTTACTTTCTCTTTCTGGCTCAGTGATGGCTGTGAAGAAAAGGACTCAAAAGAACAACGTCAGTTCGGGATTGGTGTTGCTGCAATACCTGGGCTACCTTGTAGTAGAGATTCTAAGGGCTTGATCCTTCAAACATGATTTTTACCTAGTGTGGTCACAGGTACAAATAAGACAAAATCATGAAAGTGATGCTGATGCAAATGTACTTTGGATAACAAAGGAAATTCAGACACATGAGCAATTCCTGTTGGAATAACTCCACTGGTGATACTTGGCTCTTCACAGTGATTTTGTGCAATTACAGCAAACTTTTCTATCGGGAAATCGGGGTTTATTCTGTACTGCCCTGCAGTCTTTTACATATGTGTAAAATACATATGGAGAATTTTAGCATAAAACTACAGAATTCACACATTAACTGGAACTCCCAATTCTATGAAAATAATAAAGATTTTACTAGCTTGTTGCCTTCCCAATACAGGAGACCAAAATGTCAATTTTCTCTAGGTATTGAGATATACTGCAGGCCAAGAAAAAGTGAATAGCTTGTTTTTGAAGCAGTGTTGTGCTTTGATATTTCCCATGAAAAACAAGCAATTGACATTTCTTAAATCCATGTATTTCATTGACATTTTGATGAACTGACTTAACCTTATACTGAATCATGACTCCTGAACTTTAAGTCCCACAAAGCAGACGACCATTTTCCTCCAAACTAGTTAGCTTCCCAAAGCAAACTTTTTCTTTCCCAGGGCACCCTGTCATATTCCTCTCAATGAACTCAGACAAGTCACTGCATTTCTTGCCCTCAGCTTCCATTTTCTTTCAGGCACTGAAAAACTACAATTTCCATAAGACAATGTCTACAAGGTAAAACCATAACTGTGAATTAGATCTAATTTGAATTAGATCAGATCAACTTCAAAATAAAAGAACTAACAAAGTACCACAACCTTTATGAAAACAACTCAAAGCAAATACTCCACAGAATCACAGAATGTTAGAGATTGGAAGGGACCTCGAAAGATCATCTAGTCCAATCCCCCTGCCGGAGCAGGAACACCTAGATCAGATCACACAGGAAAGCATCCAGGCGGGCTTTGAATGTCTCCAGAGAAGGAGACTCCACCACCTCTCTGGGCAGCCTGTTCCAGTGCTCTGTCACCCTCACTGGAAAG
>VZTO01005977.1:0-24959 GCA_013400615.1 Syrrhaptes paradoxus | reverse complement strand
CCTTGGTGAAGCCATGTTGACTGCCTCTAATGACCTTCTTATCCCTGATATGCCTAGAGAGAGCATCAAGAATAAGTTGTTCCACCACCTTTCCAGGGATGGAGGTGAGGCTGACCGGTCTATAGTTGCCCGGGTCCTCCTTCTTGCCCTTTTTGAAGACTGGTGTGACATTTGCTTTCCTCCAGTCCTCAGGCACCTCCCCTCTTTCCCACAACTCCTTTTTACTCTTGACATAAATATTTCCAAATAACATATAGAGAAAAGATTGATTTTTGCGAAGACAGCTTTCCAGCGTAAAGTACATGACTGTGCCTACTAGCCAATAGCTCACATAGTAAGAATACAACAAAAGGCCCTGCTGCTGCATTAAGAGTTGTCATAACAAGGTCGTGCTTTTGTACTGCACCCCTCAATAGTGTTTCTGCTTTTGTCTGTTTGATCTGATTACTGAAATAAAAGTGTGAAACCATCATTCCCTCCAGGAAAGAAGTATGAAATTAAAATGTCTGTTCCACTACACTGCTAGTTCACAGAGCTCACTCTTATGAGCTTCCTTCCCGATTTTGCAGGCTGTAGAAGTGTAGAAACATATTAGGATTCTTGATGTTAGGCCAAAATCCCTGAACTAGCAAAAAAAAAAATATATTTGAGCAGCTCTGGGCTGCGTCAAGGCTCACATATTTTCTAACTTAAAAATCTCCATGCTGGTTATGCTTCTCAAAAATTATACTAATTCTAATTCCATTTAAAGTTATACAGGTTTTCATTGGACAAGTAGGAAGTAAGATCTCTCTATAATGACACAGGTTAAAAAAAAAAAAAATCACCAGGATAGAAGAAAAATACCCAAAGTCATAGACATTGCTAGCCTTTTAATTTCTAATAGACATGTAGCCAGAAACTTGCCTAAAATAACGAGTGTGGATCTATTATAAATGTGCCAATAACACATGCTCCAGATAAACACATTTCAAATTACAAGAAGTCTTTGAGTCACAGGAGAATTTATTTATTTTTTGCACTAATTACTTCTAAAACCAAAATGCATCTACATTTTCTTTCCAATCTCATTAACACAACGTTGTTAATCATCCCAATGTGTGCCAGTATTTAACATATGCAAGATGATTGGAATACACAAGCTTAAGCAAGACAAAATACTGAGACTATGTCCTCTTACCTGGAATTTTGTTGCTGTAGGTACTCCATGAAATTATGGCACTTTTTAATATCTTATTGGACAGCAAATTAAATAAGTTGTCCACTATCAGCATAAATTAAACCAATTGACCTTTATGCTCTATTAAAACACAAAGTATCAACTTACAATAGCTAAGAAAGCAAAAGCTGTGGATTCTGACTGCCTCTGGAATCATGAGCATTATTTTTAGAACCACAGGAACAGAAAGTGACTATATACATATTCGTTCAGTAGTTAAACACTAAATTCTAATTGACTCTTTCCTGCTTAGCAATAGAGGTGGAAAAAAAGAGATAGTCTTTAGTAGAACCAGACAAAAACATTATACATGCTTTATTCACAGAGTGAACGCAAGTCTTGTACAATGCTCATATTCTGTATGCACCTTCAAATTAAGGGCTAGATTAAACTTCAATGGTTTTTGATTCTGCAAGGGCCTTCCTTTAGCATGCAAATTTTTCTGAAGATTCTAAGGTATGATTTCAAGTCCATTCACCAAAGACATCTGCAGAGGGTTTTGATTAGATCTCAGCATAAACCAAGATTTTACCCTCTAGGTTAACTTATGAACATATTTTGCTTAAACAGAGGGAAACCAGGTGTTTTGTGTGTTCAGGTAACAGTTAACCAGGAGCAGTCTCCTCCCCAAATACATATATATAGGGTAAAAAAAAGGGGTAACATACACATCATCACTGTGACTATTGGTTTAGTTAAGTGAAATGTCCCCTTACTAAGGAATTTTTAGATTCCTTTTACAGTTCACCACAGTCAGGTGTGTCACCAGCGTCTGAAGTTCTTAAGAAGCCTTCTCTACACTGCAGAGAGCACAGAAAGCATCCTTTGCAAAGCAGCCTTGCTGGTGTGGGGCTGCACATTAATCTCTCCTCACCACCAACGAGCCAAACACTAACATCTGCCTGAGTTTGCCTAGGACATCCTTCCAAAAGGTGCTTCATGAATTGTTATGGAGGAAAATCACACAGATGTAGCAAAATCAGACCAGTCAACATTTGGCAGATATGGTTATAGTTTGCTTAAGGAAACATAATTCCCTGTAGTCTATATTCACTCTATGGTATGCCCTTATCCTCCCCCTTTGCCCGTACTTGATCCCCATGGTCTGCAGAAGGTTAGTAGGTTACACTGACTGTAAGCCAAGAGATTCCTGATACATGCTTCCCATGGTTTCTGCACTGTTTTTGCTTCTCCACACTTCTCACACACATGGCAAATCAAGTGGGGTCCTTGGACTCTGTTCCATGGACAGATAATGATTTCAAGAGGCAGCAAAAGAGCCTGGAACTAATCCAAAGCTGGATACCTTCAGATTTTCTATGGATTGTTTTTTAATTACAGGAGAAGTAAACATTTTCCTCCTGGCACTTTCCCACCAAACACTCACTGAGACATGGAACTGCTAATTCTAGTGTTACCATCCTCTAATTCTGCATACTCTCTCATCCTTGAAATGAGAAAGAAAATTATCACATATCCTACTTAGGGTAAGCCAGGCCTTTGCTCCTTCTGATATGACAAATGGCTTTGCTCATTAGCTTTCCTGATCCTAAAGAATCATTGAAATTTTTTGTGAAAGAAAAAAATTGCTCCCCACAATACCTCCAAAGCCAGCAATGACAATAGCTTTGCCACCTACCACGTGCAGTACCAGTAGGGTCAGAGGGTCTTCTGCTTTCTCTGTCTGAGCTGAACTGAGCTGCTCGAAGAGAATCAGATTTACCTTGAAGGCAAGTGAATGGGGAACTTATTTTCTACAAGAGAAAAAAGAACAAGAGTCAGCCTTGCTGATGAGTGGTGCCAACTTCAGCCAGGCCATGCAAACTCAAATAAAAAGCTGACTGTTTGTGTGGGAAGCCAGGACAGAGGGAAACTATTAGTCATCTCATTTCAGCATAACATTTGTGCTGTTTTGGTAAAGATACTCTATACTCCCTGCAGCTGCTCAGACCTGCTCTCCCAGAGCTCTGGTTCTGCATGTTACTTACTCGACATGTCCAAACTCCTCAAACTCCCTCCCGTAAGAGGGCCAGCCTCAGCAACCTCTGCTGCCTTCTGCTTTTCCAGCTGTCAGTCAGCAGCAGGAATTCCCTCCCTACATAGCTCTGCAGACTGGGATTTTGCACCTGGCTGTCTCCCAGCAGCACCCATCTCTACTCTAATCTGTGAGGAAAGCAGCGGGAAGATTTCCACAGGATCCACAGGATTCTTTTCTCAAAGATATAGACATTTTTGAATTACATATACCTTTATGTCATCACAGCCTGCAGGACAAAATCTGAAATGATCAGAAAGTGATTCCTCCATTCTCTGTGTGGCCAGGAGCCAGGAATACACCAGCCCCACACTGATCTTTCCCTTCACTTGAATCAAGCTGTAGTTTGACCAGCTCTAATTTTTAGAAGGAAAGATCTGCTGGTTTTAATCTGTCCCAGCCAACCAACGAACTGAAAGCAGACATATCCATTTCTAGATCAATCCACAAGTTTCCTTGACTTGTCCTAAAAATTAACCTGTTCATTTTCCCTGTAGCAAACAGGCAGGATCCCACACGTTTGTAGTCTCACTTTAGACTTTTAATGTCTCTAACTTGCCTAACCTCTAACTTGTAATACCTGACCTCACACACCTGACATCCCAGCTAGAAAAGCATCACTCTCCAGCTAACATCCGTTCAAATAAAAGTTTAACTTCTAAAACATTAGAATTAGTACTAGGTAAGGAGTTTCACTGACAATTCTACCCATTTATTTCACCGTTTCAGTACATTTTATTAAAAAAAAAATCTAAAAAGAAAAAAAAAGGATAAAGAAAAAAAAGAAACAACACTACCCGTTACAGAGGATGCTGCTTCTGTTAAAACCATACAGAATTTTCTCTGTAAGTGAAGCTTTAAAAACTACCCTAATTCCTTAAGTAAGACTGCTGGTGAAGTAGGAAAAGCTGGCAGTCTGTCTTGATCAGCATAATTGTTCATCCTGATCATTTGGCTTGATAAATCCCACTCACGTGGAACGAGTACCCACATATGTTCCGATACATCGCTGCAAAGACTGCTGGCAAGGGGGAGGAAATAAACTGATCTTTACAGTTGCAGGAATCCCTAGGCTTAATGTAGAGCAAAGATGACTTAACCATTAGGAAAAGTTTTACAGGAGCGAGAGTAATTAACAGATCACCAAAATGTCTCTATCCTTGGAGCTTTTTCATTACAGCTTAGGCAACATCAGGCAGGGATGGGTTGCCACTGCCAATCCCATTCCTACAGTTCTGTGTACCTGTATTTGGATACAGAAGCCACAGTGTTTACCTCCATTTATCTAATAGGTATTAAGGAGCATCACCAAGTATGATATGAAGCATCATCAGGTTAATTAATACATGATAATTCAGTAATACTGAGAAGTCATGGGAGAAGTAGACTGTGGTGTCAGAATGAGGACAAGGCAAATGGACCCTTGTGCACAGCTTATCATTCTACCAAACTCAGAGCTTGGGCCTCTAAATGTGCTCTGGCTCAACAGCAGAGTAGGAAAACAGTTAATTTAAAGGCCTGTGTGCTACATTATGGCTATTACTTAATAAAAGGCTCTCATTTTTATTCTTAAAGTTTTTATTCATATCAATTTATAGTCATCACCATAACAGCAACAGCAAAATGCTTAGACCAAACTAAAACCTGTCCTGCAGAGGGCATCACAGAGATATAAGTGAAAACTTACACTAGGTATTGACTTTGGCCTTTGAATGGGACAAGTTTTATTCTGCTAGAACTGCTTAACTTCTGATTCTTCTGCAGGTCTGTCTCTCTGCTGTTCCCTGCCGTGAGGAAGGGAACAGTCCTGTCCCACAGGACTGTTAAACCCCACAAACATTTGCAGGAATGATGTGACATTTTACTTTTCTCTTGTTTACTCCTATTAAAAAAAAAATAAATCTCAATTTGGCATGGTCCATACCTGCCAGTCACATTCTAACAACTGGTCAAGACTGGCAGGAAGTTTCAAATTTTGCTAATCATTCAGAGACGGATTGCCATCAAGTAGATGACAAAAATCAAGTAGAAATAGCAAAATGTCTCAGTGTCTCAACAGTCACATCCTCTGAAACGCCCTCCATCAAATGGTTACTGCCTTTGCAAGTCAAATAAGTCTAAATCAAATTTGAGCGATGACTGTCTACTGCAACATACAAAATACGCGACTCCGGCATTTCCCAGAATTATCCCATCACTGAACACTAGAGAGCAGCCTTTCTCCAGCATTTTAAAAATTACACAGTGCTTTTCCCTCTGCCTTCTGAAGGGAAGAAAAAATTGACCCCTATTCTGAGAAATCAGGAAAAAAAATATTCAGATGTTTGATCAGACCTGATTGAACCATAAATCCACGAGATAGCATAATCATGTTATTTCTTATGGATACCAGCTGTTGATAGTTTGCACCCAGCCTTCAGAGAGTAACACATTTTTATTGCAGACTTTATCTTCTCATCTGGGTTATTAATATTGCTGCATCACTTAAAACTGAAAACAGGTGTGACTCCAAGGGGAACTTGAAATTGGTCAGGAAATGCTCATGTCTGTTTACAGTCTGCAACCTCAGTGTAAAATGGTTAAATAACATAGTTGACAGCAAGACCAGGAATTAGACCCTGTCTTTAGTGCTAGCTCTTTTCAATGCCATGTGCGTTAAGCCCTCATAGCTTAGGCCTTTGGAATGCTTAGGCTGTGCACTGAAACAGCACCACTGGAATCTAAAATTCATTTCCTACCTGCAGGTTATCTATTCATCAGAATCGGCAGATATGCAAGGTTTCTTCCACAACACCCACCAGCACTTGGCCATGTCTCTGATAAGACCTTTTGTAAGACTGGGGAAGGCTGTTGTATCCTACTTCTGCAGAGATGGCAGAAAAGAATATGTATTAGTGCTGCTCATAACTACAAATCTGTGACACATAAAACCTGCCTCCTGAACAATGCAGCACCGTTTTCAGCTCGTCTGCTAGAGCCCTGAGTCACCAGGATGAAAACCCACAAGTTCAGCTGCTAAAAATCCACTGGCAGCTTCATTGCATTTGGGGGGGGGGGGGGGGGAAATCAGCAGATACCATTCAGCTCAATACATAACTGTAAAAGGCACAGAAGAGAAAGACCTGTCCCTTACTTGTCATAATACAGAGAGGTTCTATCCTCAAGTGATGGTGTTTTTTACATATCTGATATGAGGACCCATTGAAATAAGATGTGTAAAATGTACACGACAGCTATACATATGTATTTAAAACAGAACTTTCTACAGTGCTTCACACTTTAGCACTTAGAGAAAGTCCCAGTGTTGATAAGAATCCTTACTGACTTTCAAGTTATGATCACTGTACACAATCCATCGCCATGACCATCAGATAACCTGTGTTCAGGCAGCAGTAAAGATAGAAGCAAAGATTTTCAATAGCAAAATCACAGGTCTTTATCCCTTCAGTTCAAAGGGGGGTTATCAGATATAGAATTATTAGTGCTATTACTCTTTGGGGTTAGACAGCAATAGTAACTCCTTGGACCTCTGCCCTCACATCACCTCACTATTTCTATTTGTTCTCTTGTTCTGAATTGCAATGTTCAGTACAGGGCAGCGTATTTTTGCTAAGGGCCTATATGTTGCCTAGCACAGCAGCCTCAGGGGGCCTCGAGTGTAGCTGCAATACAAATCCTTAATTGTTTGACAGAAAGAAATAGCCAGCTACTCCTACTCCACAAACTTTTCATGAACACTTCAGGTTAACTCATAATCATCTGTATTTAAGTAAAACTTTTTGGCCAAAAGTTTATTTTAAAAAAATCAACATTAACATCACCACATCATGAACAGCTAAATCATACAGCAAGGCCAAATTTTGCCCATTTGCAAAGATACGGAACAAACTCTGCAGGTTTCGTTGCAAACTGCTCCTGATTGCCTTGTTTGCTGGTAACAGCTCAGTTAAATGAGTCATGTATGTAGAATATTATCTCTCAAAAACATATACAGCTAGTCTCTGTAGTTTGTGATCCAGCTCCTTTCTTCTCCAAAAGACAATTTCTGCTAAACCCATCTCACTCCAGGGGAGCACCAGATGGAAAGGGTGGAACCAGAACTAGCCCCAGCAAGGTCCCTACCCACAGCCAGCCCAAGGAAGAACCACTCACTATGTGCTAAGTGTGGCACAATCACATATGAAGCAGCAAAAAAACCTATGAGGCAAAAAGAGGTACTGGAGGTTCATAATTGAAGACAGAAAACACAAATACCAGAAGATTTACTGATGGGTGAAGTCTGTGGAAAGCCAAGACCAGACCCCAAGCATTCTAGACACTAGTTTATAACCCTGCTTACAAGACCTTTGATCCCTTCGATATTATTGAGACAGTAATACTGATCATATTTAACACTCATCCTTTTCTTGCCTGAAATACCTAAAAGTAGGAAGATACACTGCACTCCCCAATGAGCAGTATTCTTTACTTCAGTTCCTTCTATCTTCCTGGTAGAAAAACTAATGAAACTCACTCATCCACATTTTTACTGTTCTATCATACAAAGAAACAGTAGAAGGAAGGAAAGGTCTAATTTGCATAGTTTTAGTTCTACAGCAATTACTGTGTGTGAGGAAACATTTACTAGAGTATAAATATAAAGAACTGTGGCTATTAGGTTTGAAATATGGAAACAGAAGATAAAAATGGGGTACAAGGAAAAAAAGAAATAAAGTGAGGTTTAATAAAATAAGTTTTTGTCTCAATTATTCACTCTTTGAAACAGGGATGTTAAACACTCTCAGATTAGTCAAGTTTCAAATTCAAATAAAACCTTGAAATTAGTTCTACAATTGTAAAACACAAAGCACCCAACAAAGTTGATAAGAAATTACTCTAAGTCCTCTTGTGGTAAATGAAGATTGCAGAAAATAGTCGCCTGTTTTAAAAGTCTTGTGGGGTGGTTGGATTTTTTTGGTGGGGGGTGGTGGTGGCGAGGGTTGTTTGGTTTGGATTTTTAATGTAAACAAAAGAACCCACAAAGTTACTTTTGTCATTTCTCTTCTCTTCCTGCTCAGCACTTTTGGTGCTGGATAGCAGAAACTCTGAACCAGAACATCACTAATCTGTATTGTCCATAGTCTTATTTTCTTAAATTACAGGGGCTTTTAAAATATCTCAGCTAGTGATTATCAAAACCACCTGTACTCAATGGTTTCCCCAATGAAAAATGCAGATTTGATTAAGTTAAAATATCCCACAAGAAATATCTTTTCATACTTACAAGATTGAACCATATCACTTTTTACATTTATGTTTTAAGAAAATAACCATAACAACCTTATCAAATATTTTAACAAGGATGAAACAAAGAATGCCCATTTCTTTTGGTAAACATTTATTTTGCTTTCATTCAGGATGAAACCAGCAGACAGAAATGTGTCTTCTCAGCCACCTGTTAACTTTGCTAAATTCTATTGAATTCATGAGGAGTCTTTCACTAGTTTAAACAGGCTTTACACCAGGCCACAGAAACACAGAAGAACCCAGAAGAACCATGTAGTGTGTGTCTTGGTCTTAAAGCTCTTCTCCAGAGCTAAATCCTCTCCAGTATCTGTTCAATACAGAACTATAAGGTATAGGCTACCCTTCTCCAGTTCTGCTGGCAGTTCAACTCTACAATCAGCACAGGGACTGAGCTTTCATTGACAGGTGGGTTTGGCACCTAAAATATTGCAGCTCAGAAAATAACTGATGGATAAGATCCTGGTCCTTCATTGCCCCTACCCCAGTATACTGAAATGGAGTACCATGCAAGATCAATCAATATTTAAATTCTTGTTCTGACTTTTTCTTGAACTCCTTTCACCCCTTTACATACCATTCATTGCTCATGTTCCCTTTTTTCTAATTTGGTGTTGGTTTACTGCTTCATAATACATGTAGACTTCTGTTAACTTTGATTGTCAGTAGTAGACACACAGCAAGAAAACCTTCACTGAAGGCTGGTGATGATGATAACACCTATCAAGCTGTGAAATGTGGTGAGACAGTATCTTCTTACTGAAGATCGCTTCTTTGTAGAGACAGCATGAAAGGGGTTTTCTACAGATCCTTTCTATTTACGCACAGAGAATGCCAAGATAATGGGGCTTTCAACCTAGGCTACCTGAAGGCAAGGAAGATGACCATACTTGCATTTGGGTTTCTTTTTTTTTAACCTATGTATTTTTCAGACAGAATGCAAAGTCTGATGAGAGTCCTTCAATACATTCCACAGGTCTCATAAAGCTCCAGGATATACTGTACCAGTTTCTCCTACCTGTTCATTGGAAAAGAGCATTAAAGCACCTCAGCTTATAGGAGCACTAGAGTCTACAGCATAAACAACCCTCAAATTCCCAGTAAGATCGAGGCAAGACACACATCAGGAATTGTAATTACCTCGTGCATCACTTGTACTGTGAATGCTTAGATCCTGTCTGCTCAGTCTAATGGCAGCATCAGTTACTCATGCAGAGTCAACACTAAATATACACGGTATGACAATGTTGGGAAGATCAGCTACAGGAATAGAGACATCTTTAACACTGCAGCATCTAGCCCTACAGAACACTATCAGGTACAAGCGTGCCCTGTATGCTGTTGTTGTAGTGTAACCTCAGCTGGCAGTTAAGCACCACACAGCTGATCACTCACTACCCCCTGGTGGGTTGGGGGAGAATCGGAAAAGTGTGAAAACTTGTAAGTTGACATAAAAGACAGCATAATAAATAAAGCAAAAGCTGCACATGCAAGCAAGGCAAACTGAGAAATTCATCCAGTACTCCCCATTGGCAGGCAGGTGTTCAGCCATATCCAGGAACGCTGGGCTCCATCACACGTAACAGTTACTCAGGAAGACAAAAACTCCATCACTCTGAATGTTCCCACTTCATCTTCCCCCAGCTTTACATGCTGAGCATGATGTCGTGTGGTATGGAACATCTCTTTGGTCAGTTGGGATCAGCTGTCCCAGCTGTGTCCCCTCCCACCTTCCTGTGCACCCCCAGCCCACTCGCTTGTGGGGTGAGGAGCAGAACAGCCCTCGGCTCAGAGTACTGCTCAGCAGTAACTAAATCACCTCTGCATTAACAACCCTGTTTCCAGCACAAATCCAAAACCTAGCCCCAGACTAGCTACTGTGAAGAAAATCAACTTTATCCCAGCCAAAACCAGCACACCTGGGTTGCTTTTCTTTCACTACATGATATAAGATTATCAAAGTCATCACAGAATGATGCATTATATTACACTTGTTTACATCAGTGTGCACAAAGCTAAGGACACATAATAACCGTTACAGGATCAAGGCTGAAATGTTAGATTTTTCTGTGCAGCATCCAGATTCATTTCAGTAGTCTTTAGGACCTTTATCACCATTAAGTTCTTTCAGCAAACAGAAGAGAAAAATACATGTGCAGTAAATTATTCAGTCCTCCTTATGCCTGAATGGAGATCCTGTCTTGCTCCATCAACTGGAAAAAGCCTGGAGAGACTTTCCTTATACTTGTGGTGCCTCACAGTGTTCAAACTCAAATAGGCCCTCAATCTAATGCCATAATCTCAGTGTGGTTAAAAGTGTCAGTCACTGTGTTCTGCAGATTGCCTATTTTAATCCATCAGTATCTCCTGTACACCAGGACAACACAGGGGTAAAAAAGATGTTATCTTATCAGATGAAAAAGAACACAGGCTAACCAGATACCATTTATAGACAGTAAGCATTAAAAGTGACAACCAAAGCCAAGACTCCTGGGGGAGGGAATGTTGGTTTGTCCTATAATTAAATTCACCCTCCCTTTGCCAAGCTCCCTAATCCTGTTTTGAGTGGGAGTCATTTTCCGACAGGCAAAATAATATATATGGAATCAAACAAGTTGCTTCAGGCAGAGCAGAGCAGGAGAGAAGGGTGGGAAGCACACTCTTCAAATAGTTTCCACTCCTGCTTTCTGTGCGCTGACCACAAGCTGTTGCAATGTGAACTGCACCACAGGCTGTGAGGACCTGCTCGACCAAACAGCCTCCTGCTTCCTTTCTGCCCGGCTTCTTTCCAGGGAAGAACACTTCAAGGGAGCAGAAAATGAGGCAGCCTGACAGTTTACCTGCTCAGTTGTTAGACCCAAAATAGACTCATCCTTCACAAAAAGAAGGCCATGAGAGCCTTTGATGCAAGTGTATAACCAAGGTCTCTGAAGCCCCTAAAGGTTTTCTGAAGCCTCAGGATTAGTCTTCAAGACTGGACACCTATTCCCAGTCGTTAGCTTGCCGCTGGCCTCCTTTGTGGTTTTGAAGAGTCTTGTCTCTATTGCTCAGCTCTACCACAGCATTAATAGAATTTCCCTACCCCAAAGAGCTAATATACAACACAGATACTCTAAACCCTGCATGATTCTCTAGTCAAGTAAACACATTAACACCCAAAATTTGCCAGCTTTCCTGCTAAACTGAATTTAAATCTCAATAGTTTATAATAAATAGATGCAACCCAAAACTTGGGTTTAGAACTTTCTCCAGGTATGAGCATATGGGCAGTTTTGGTTTTGGCCATTATCTCCAGTAAAGTTTGTCTTTGAAAGCTAAGTGAAAAATATAATATAATACATGTTAAGATGGGTTTAGACAGTTCCCCTGCTTTGCTCAAATGGAAGCTTCAATAGGGGTTTCTATTCCGACTCAGAAAAACACTGACCGCTAGCTGTTTCCAAGCAATGTTATAAAATTGTATCAACTTATACTGAAATTCTACTGTGGAAGCACTGAATCTAGAAACACCTTGCTGAACTGAGGGTTGTTCGGAGCTTTTTCTTGAAGCAAAATAGTTTGAGGGTCTTTTTGAGATAGCTAAAATATTTCTGTCTACTTTTTAACTGAAAAGTTAAACTTTTTCAAGCCCATCCAATGACTTGGACAATGATGCAAAGGCAGAAAGACCTGATTCAGAACTTCTTTCCAGTATTAACCATCTAACAAGCAAACAAGTTGGGTCCTTGCTTCACACATGAGTTGTTCTCACTGCTGTTTATTGGGTAACATTTGGTTGTTTAAGAGTTATCTGGCACTTTTCCAGCACAACTGACAGCTAAATAATACATAATCTGGTTTTCAGCAAAGTAATTACTACGTAAACCTGAATACACTGAAGGAGTAAACGACAGGTTACAACACCTAGAACCAGATGCCACACCTGAAAAAGCTAATATTACCTGAATAATTATTATCTGTAATCACCAGAATCTGCTGAAATTATTGCTTTACTTGCTGGAAGATTAAGCCACCTGCTCTTAAAAATACATGCTAGGTACTTGTTTACTTGTCTGCCCCCTCTTACACACACTTAAGACATTCCATGGTTATTCCAGTAGCATGTTACTGGAAATGATGTGTGAACCTCAAGTTTCAGGGCCAAATTGTTCAGAGACAAAGTACTCTTAATTAAGCTACCCACTCCTCTTGAGAAGCAAAGTAGAGAATCTGATGCCTTGTCAGAGCTCATAATTAAAACCATGCAAATACTACATTTTCAGAAAAATGAGAGAGTCTGAAGTGAAAAGTGTTCCACCTTTACAATGAAACAAGCCCTTCAATTCCTCACTCTCAGCAAAAAAATTTAAGGGCCACGAAAAGTATTATATTTGATCCAAAACTCAAAACTTCATGTCCTGTCCAGATAGATTAACAGGAGATTAAAATTTAAAATAATTAATTAAATGCATTTCTATTCTCTCCCCCACAATTGGTTGAAAAAAAATAGTTAAAACATTTCAATGAATTTAATCCATATGTTCTGGAGGAAATGTATTTTTTAAACACTTTCCCACCACTGAATCAGAAAGTTGTTACTTCTTGTTTCTATCATGTATTATTTTTTATCATTCTTATCATAAGTATGATAAAGCCACTAAGGCTTTTCTTTAAGCTACTATCTCTGCTTTGAATTTCACAGTAGCAACATTGAAAACAAGTAATTAAACATCATCCTCAATGGACCTCCCTAATCAAAGGTGTTAATTTAGAAACAAATTGTGATTATAATAAACACAGCAACAAGCTGCAGATGGAGAAGGCACAAATTGCTACTTCCCTTCCATCCTCTATGTCAGCCCAATGCTTGTGATAATGTTTCATCCATCATTAAGCCATAGGAGAGCCCAGCACGTCATAAGACCATGACTACGGTAACAGAACTGTTTGAACATACCATATATGTGCCTTATAAAAAGAGAGTCTAGTTTCATTAAGGTATTGTTATATGGCTGTAGGATTTTTCTTAAATTATGTGTCTAATATGAAAATCACTACACTGTAGTGGTAAATACATTTTAAAGCAGTTAAGTACATTAGTGAAGTCTTCAAAAACAAGATATTATATCATCTCAGGCACAAAATAACTGTCTAGAATGAATGTGCTGTTGGAAAAGGAACAGAACCAAAACCATATCCCAACACCTAACCAGTCTGGAAGAGTTTTGACAGTTTTGCACTTCCTACCAAGCATCTTCCCCTCTAACAAGCCAGACTGAGAGTATGCGTACATAGTCTTTTGCAGACAGATATGAACAAACTTTGCCTTCGCCACCAGCAGCTTTCACACTGTGCTTCTGGGATAGGCAGGATACAGTGCCAATGGCAACACCTTGCCCTCCAGCAGCTCTCACATCCTCAGAGTGAGCCTTGTAATAGCTGTGGCAGCACAGCTCCTGATCCAGAAATTGTGCACACATGGCTGAACTGCTTAAGTGCCTGCTTACACATCACCTCCAGACCTGCCTTAAGACTCCTCTGCCAAACACCTCTGCACACTCTCAAAAAGTCCCATCTTAAATCCAAGCTTGGCTTGCAGCTCTAGCCCATTTCTGAGCAACTAGATTTAAGTGCAGCACACATGCAGTACGCGCAGGCATGCACTGACCCTAATCCTGCACTCACTCCTACACACTGCTCCCACTGAAGTGAGCTGAAATCCTTCATCCAGGAAAGGAGGTCAGGACACACGAGCTGTTTCTGTCAAAGCTGACAGTGCTGGGAACCTTCCTTCTAAGTTGTTTTCAATTATTTGCATGTCTTTATCTTCTACTTGCTGCAAGCATGAGTAACAATGCTTTTAAAAAAAAAAATCTCTGCCCTTGTGGCATATTTTTCTATTCCTCATATGCCATTTAATATCACATTTTTAATTGTGCACCCTCGAGGGGTGTATGAGCTGCCATTACTGGGGGCTGAAGGAATCCCTTCTCCCTCAAGCCTCATATTAACTACTATTTACTTAGATGTATTTACAGTGGTTTCAAAGGATGGATATTACCAAAATTAGAGTCCGTAATCACCGGTGCAGTCCATTTGTTTCAGGGGATGTAAACTGTCATGTCATGGCTGTATCAAAGTTTATTGTAGGTATTAATTACTGTATGCATTAATGTAACTTCTTATATGTGTCAGTGTTTTATTATATGTACTAATCCACTTATTATTTTGGGCAAACTTTTAAAATATGCAAATAAGTCTATATTAAGCCAAATATGTTTATCTTAAGGGAAGCTTTGATTTTTCCCATGACCAAATTTCTGAATGTCACATACAAGCAATTGTAATAAAAACTTTTCAGGCTTTATCAAAGTAGGATTTTATCAAAACTATCAAAATCAAAAGCTTAATGTGTCCACATTTCTGCATAAGTCAGTAGGGCTGAGAAGAGAGCTTTTGTAAACTGCTAGCAGAATATCAAAACCCGCTTTGTCAGAATATTCCTTTTGGAACAAACCTCCCCATCTTCCTGTGGGAAGTCCAAACAGGAAGAGGAGATGGTGCTGTTTGATGTTGTCTTCTCCCCTCACATTTTGTTATCACTGGAATTAACACATTATTCTTAGTGCATTTTTACAACATGTACTCAGAAAATTTTATATTGGGACCTTACTGTTACATCACCACATTTACTATTTATGAAATATTTATTCTATCGTGATATCTCTTTATTGCTTTCTAGATTTGATTTCAAGGCATGTTTCTTAGAATACCTTACCTCCTCAGAAAGCGATGGTTGCCTCTTTACCAGTCAGAGCATCATTATCAAATGCATGACAAAACCAGTCTTTGTCATGAAAGGGATACATCCTCCCAAAACTAATTGAGGGGGAGGAGGGAGGCAGAGGAGTCATAGAAAAGCCCATCAAAAATAATTAACAAACATGTCAAGGTTTCCAAAACTGCCAAAACTGATACAACTTTGCAGAACTCTTAAGTGTGTGAGCCCTGTAGAAATTAACATTAGTTATAAATGTAAATATGACAAGTGAATGGTTTGTTCAACCAAGAAAAAAAAACAGAACAGATTTAACTGCATAAGAGATTCCAGATTTTAATGATGTTGGTTTTAATAAGCTAACTTATTTACTTATAATTGAGTGTCACAGCTTTTCTTCCTGTTGCTACAAGTACAGCTCCCATCTCTTGGCTGCTGGACACCGTCCTGCATTCCTGTCACTCTCCCTGGACTGATTTGCTCAACATCACATTCAAGCTTCTTGCCTTCACTTTGAAGTCCTTCACAGAAATAACCTTCCTGTGCTGCCATTTCTATTTATAACTACTTTCCTGACCCTTAATGACTTACCAGTTATGTCAGCTTCATGGCTGTGTCTGTTTATACCCCCACCTACTCTACACCTCCCTCTGTGCTGCCCATCTGTAAAGCAACACTTTCGTCTCTTATACACTTTCAACTGTCTCTCCCTAAATGATAAGTCTTACCTAACAAATAAAGAGACAGTGCATCTGAAATATGTCTTTTAAAACTGAGAACATTTGTATTTCTGTAATATTTACATTAAAATACTATGAGCTCGACACACATACACATTATTACATCCAAAGACATTCTAACACTTGAGCAGAACTCCCTACTTGCTTGAAAACAGGCATACACAAAAGTCTTTACAGGACCAACTGTATGGCTTAAACATCCACTGCACGCTGTATGCTACTTGTGCTTCTAAAGCACAACAGCAGCTGAAATTGTCAAAAGCAGCTGAAGTGTTAGATGCAACATTTCTTTGCATGTCAACACAGAAAACAAAAATCTCCAACAGAAGGTTTGCACGGAGATGGCCAAACAAAAAAATCAACAATATTGCACAAGGCAACAAGAAAACAGGGACCAAGTCTTGCATGCAACTTGTTCCAGAACACAGCCAGGTTTTGTTTTCAGAATATGTATTTTTTCCACAAACAAAGATTCCATGTTTTATTTTCCTATCCACGAAAATGGACATTTGTTAGCCTCTCCCACCACTGTTTTCCCTTTCACTGTCTCTACTCAGAACTTTTCAGGAGTGAAGGCATTTGGAAGCATTAGCGTCAAACCAAGGAAAACCATTTCTTTCATCCAGTGCAGGGAAAGGAGACACTCAGGAGAACAAGAAAACCCCACCCAAGCTTCTAGCTGCATCCAGAGACTGGCAAATCTTTAAAACCTGGGAATAACTTTTGTAAAAGTCCTCCAGTCTGGGAAAAGCAGAAGCAGCATTTCTACTGGAGGCAGCAACCTTCCCACTACTTAAAGCATTGTCTCAAACATAGCTACCCAGAAGCTGAGGTGGGGGAGCCCCTGCACAGAGCATCCTGTGCAGCCTCAGCCAACAAGTAGCACAAAGGACCTGGCACAGCCTCAGCACAGAGAGAGAGCTGGTGTTGGAGCACTCCTCCGACCCCAGCTTCACTAAGGAGAAGGAACAGTGGCTGCAGTTTGTGATACAAATCAAGGTATTTTGACTCCTTAGTCTCCTTCTCTGGAGACATTCAAAGCCTGCCTGGATGCGTTCCTGTGTGATCTGATCTAGGTGTTCCTCCTCCGGCAGGGGGATTGGACTAGATGATCTTTCGAGGTCCCTTCCAATCTCTAACATTCTGTGATTCTGTGTGTAATTCCTGCATTCACATGAAATATCTAATATGAATTTATGCTGGTTTCAGATAAATTTTTATAGCAGTCTTAAAAGATATTTAATTGCATAAAGAAAATTGCCAGGAAGGGCAGAAGGAGCTGCAGTGTAAGGAAATGAGTGAAAGAAGGGAGTTGGACAAGGGGATCTTTGTGCTTTGCTGCCTGAAGGACCAGGGTGGTCACCCTGTAGGTACAGCATAACCACTGAGCCACACTGCTGCCAGCCCCTCAGAACCTCAGTGGAGAGCGACTCCTGATCTTCCTGCACTCATCAGGCAGAAAACCGCGCATGCTGCACAGTGATCTTAAGCCTTTAATAGCTCTAGTCTTTCCTAAAACAATCTTTTTCCCCTTGAGTTTTTTTTTTTCACATCTTATAAATAAGAGGGGATATATTCACCCTCTGAGACAGGATACATATTTCAATTCAAAGCAGTAGCTGTGAAGAAGAGGAGGGAAATGGCTTTTCTTCCCAAAGGAGCTCCACTGAAGGAAGACAACTTTAAAGTTAAGCCAGGGCTCCAACCTATTCACAGGATATACACTGAATTAGCAAGGCCTGACACCACCTCTATTTTTAACAGTCTCCCCTCAGCAGCCCAACAGATTCAGCATTGCAGGCAGCTTGAATCAAGGCTTTTTTTCTGCAGCTACCTCAACTGCAGCCACTTCAAACCAACTAAATGGCAACTGATATCTCTGCAGATAACTAAAGAAAACACTGGCTGCTGCTCCAGGACAAACATCCTGTTTTCATCAGCAGCTTGGGCATATTCATGTTTTGCAATCATTCTCCTTGTCTGTACATGCAAATTCCTCATGCACCTACTGCCATGCAAAATTTCAACCCCTGAGCACACTGTGTGCACTCAAGCTAAGCAGCAGCATGGGCACAATTACTCACACAAAGTAGCACTCTCCTGCGGTAGAGTCCTGCTAGGGTGGCTCAATGTATTGTGTGGGGATTGCCTGCCTATCCTTGACATCTACCATGCTCCTTCCATATCGGTTATGGACTGCACATTCCCTTATGTCATGAACACGAGCTGAATTCCTCCTCCTGTGATTTGCCAAGGAGCTCTCACTCTTAACAGGAACACTGGAAAGCTGCTATATAGGAGCAGATTGTAACTATCTCATTCTTGAGCCTCTGCAATTCCTCGGCAGAGGGCGTGTCTGTCATCCTGTCGTAGGAATAGGCCCTTGTCTCGCTGTTTTAAGACACTAGGCCCAACCTAGTCCAAAACCACTGCAAAAAATAAAGCAAATAGTTTCCTAGAGTTTAATCTTTGCCTGCTTTTTGTTTTATAATTCCCTTCTACAAAAAGCTTGAGCAGACAGACACACAGGTTGACCAAAGGCTTCCGATTCTGTTATTCTGTCTGATGGAAAGGACAACGGTTTTAAAGATTTATATTTAAAATATATGTATATCCAAACCTATGTGGACAGCCTCAGTTTCCTCCCTGTGGAGTGCTTACTAGGATTTGGTTGGAGTTCTATCACACATCTAGGACCCCTTTCCTGGCACACACCTTCCTACTCCACAACAGAGAAGCCAGCCTCCCATCCTTTCATCAAAGCCTGCTCTGGCAGAATAATCCTTTCTCCTTGCCTATGTGCCCCTCCTTCTTCTCCCAAACTTCCTTGTTTTTCAAGGCCTCACTCAGGCACCTCTGCCAACTGCTTATCCCATTTCCCACTCTTCAGAGCAGGCTTTAACATATTTACTTTGTTCTTTGCCATCTTCACACACCCTTTCATAAGCCAAGCAGATTTCTTAAAACTTTAGTGTGTCACGCTAGTCTGCCTACTCACTACCAGACACAAACAACTCCCATAGCTCCTGAGAAATACAAACTTGGAAAGCTGGATGCACAATTCTGCCACATTTTTGACCGGATCACTTCAGTCCTGCTTGCCATGTAGCTGCCTAAGTGTGTGTGCCAAGGGAGGGAGAGCACAGGGATGGCAACAAGAGACCACGAGTAGGAGAAAAGAACATCTCTGTCCCTGTGGCAGCAGTGTCTTGGTACTGGCTGAAACTACTCAGTCAAAACCCTTTCAAACCCAGAAAACAGACAAATGCAAGCAACCCGAGGGTACATTTACACACTACAGATAAACACACATAACTAAATTCTTCTTTTGCAGTGCTGCTGCAGATCTCGGGTACTCTCTTATCTTTTTCAGAGGCCATTCCTGCCTGCCTACCTCAGATTTTTTGCTCTCAGGTGGAAGGAGGTGGTTTCTGTCTTGGCCAAACTGCCCCGTATGAACAAAAAAAGTTGCAGTTTTTTTAGAATCCAGTTAGTGGGAAGCAATTTCTTTTACACCTGATTCTTATTAAGTGCCTTTGAGTTCTCCCCAGAAAACCAAGTAGCTGTGACATCTGATCTTTATATTGAAGATGTAGGGTTAAATTTGCATGTTTCGCTGGCCTTTCATCTTCTCATGATTACATACCATCTTTAGATAGCAAAATTAAGGCCTTGAGTTCTCATCAGCCCCCTGTACTCCATCACATTCAGGAACTGCTACACAGACCATTTGGTGGTGTTCCCCTCATTGAACAAACCAAGTATCAGTCCTGGGATTTCCTGTAAGGTCACTGCCAGCTGTAGTAGTGCAGAGTGAGTGACTCAAAAATGAATTACGCATTGCTTGGCTTTGCTCAGCACAGTTGTGGGACTGCTGGCGGTGTGCAGCACTTTGGACTGTGTGTGGCACTCCAGCACCTGCAATGTGAAATGTTATAGCAAAAACATGCTGAGGGGAGCTGGCAGGATGAAGGTCAGAAAGAGAGAGAGCAATAAACTTCTCATTAGGTAAATCTTTAATCTGATTCTAGGAAGATACTTGAAGTATCTAAGACATATTGAGGATATTAAGCAATTCTATACTACACTTTCTTTACAAATTACATTCTTTAGCAGGGTCAACTGTGAAGTCAGAAATGAATTTGTAACTTCCATAACTTTTCCTACCAGAGCGCTACAGAAATAAGAATAAAGGAATAATTTCTGCTTCAATAAAGCACAGGTGTTTATAATGGATGCCCTTCCTATATTATTCCCAGCAATCCCATTTACGGACTGTTGGTTTATTAAGTTCCTCTCAACCAACTAGTGGTACAAGAAAATAGCTTTTCTCCTTTCCCTTCAGTCAGAATATGAATATAGTTTGGAGTGTTTATATGGAGTGCTTCATATGGTTTTCTTGTGTCACACGTGCATTATTCTTTTAGAACACGTGGCAGAGCATGAACAGCACTGGGCAGCAGAGGGGCAAGCTCTAAAACTCCACTGACTCCCTCTCTGCAGGTCAGGATACAAATACTGACACCTGTCTTCCTCCCAAGAGCTTTCTAAAAACTAATCTACTAGTATCACTGTAGAGTAACTATCCTGAGAAGGATTCACAGACTGGCATCTGGCCCATGCACCATCTTTGTTTAATTTCTTGGAGGTCACCTGTATGCCTACAGATGGATGCACCTATAGACCGCTGCAATAATGCTATCCAGTAGCACCAGTGCTTTCTCACACACAAGTGACCGAACACTGTGCCCAAGTCCCAGACATTAACTCCTGGTTCCTTTGAAATTATCATCACTGTTCACTGCCACCCTCTCTAAACATACTCCAAGAATGAAGTATCAAACCGTACTTTAGAAGTTCTGTCACAAAGAGAAATCTTTTTGGAAGGAGCAGTCAGCAATTCTTTTTACGTTATTAGAGGGAATCAGGAGACACTAGTTTGATTCTAGTGACAGATGAAGTTTGAGTTGCAATTTTAAATTTTTAAATTATTCATTAATAATGGGATACTTTCTACTGCACCGTGTCCATTATAATTGTACACACTTTTATACCTATGAAGTAGGAGCTCATCAGAATCCAGCAGAAGTGGGTTAGAAAGTATTCACTTGCGGCAATTAAAATTACACTTTCAGAAAACTCTGAGAATGCTATTTAGTTTACAAATCATGCCCACAAAAGCCAGGGAAAGTGGAAAAATGTCAAATTTAGGCTGAATTCCAGCAAATTGCTATATTCAGCCTCTCTGAGGTGGGAGGAGAAAGTCACACATGACTATGTATTTAAACTGTCATTTTATGTAAATATATCTGGGAAAGTTAAGGTAACAGCAATTCTATTACATATATGCAAGCCACTCACTCCACCATCAGCAGCTTTTGAATATTAAGTTTTTATCCAGAACTAGTTACAATAGTCAACAACATTGTTGCAGAAACAAAACTGGGCTGACCTCCCTACATTGCTAAATCTAAGACTTAATTTGATGAACAAAGCCAAGATCTCCTTTGCTTTCTTTTGTTCCCAGCTCCTCCCAAAGGATCTCATATCCAAAGAAGTGTAGGCAACTTTCCGATGTGGGAAATACTTGAAGATCCTCTCTCTGTAACTACATTAATAATTTTCAAATACTGTTAGGCAGTGCCTGTTGCTGATGTTGCTTTTGGGTAACTGTCTGTCAGGTTATTTCTAGTCAGCTTTTATACAGGCAAGAAGCCAGAAGAAAAACAAACAACCCACCCACCATACAAACTAATCCAGGAAAGGAAGGAAAAAACAATTGTCAGCATTATATAGATAAAGGAGTATTTTCCTCCTGCCAAGTTTCAGTCCTGCTAAACAATGCCACAACCAACAGATGAAAAATAACATAAAACAAAGATACAAGAATGGAAACCTTCAGCCCATCTAAATACAGATGGTTTTTACTGCATCCTTGTATCACAGAGCTTTCCAGACAAACATCTCTCAGACCTTCATCTTGATTCTGCTGTATTTGCTGCCATTGTAGCTACATGAGGTGTAAAGACCTTACAGACCAGGTAAGGCTAATAGTAAAGAACTCTTACAACAGAGTTACATGCTCACTGTAAAAGCACTCAGAGCAAGCTAACCTTCGGCATTGATGAAGTTCTGCTAGTCCTCTCCTAACTCCCAAAGATCTCTAGTTAGGTAAATGAAGACTTCTGCAAAATTTAAGAATAAGCAATGACCTATTTTAACTAAATACAATAAGCACTGACCCACACACCATCACTGAATTAAAAAAAAACCTGTCTTCTGAAAAATTACTTTATGTATGACAAATGTCTTTAGTGGCCAGAAGGCGTCAGGACAGCCATTGAAAAAGCTAAGGAGGCTGTTCACAGCTAGTGCAGAACAAGCACCTCATAGGATATTGCTTCACAGCAAAGAGAAGTTACTTACTGCATTGCAATCTGAGATTAAACACATCCTGTTAATTCCTCCAACGAGCAGACCAACTGAGCCCTTGTGTCCTTGTCAGCTCCAGAAAGAATTTACTGGGAGGCTGCACAGAAGTTTTTTCAGGGAAGCATTTGTGATTACACAGTTGCATAGTATCTGAGCAAAGCAAGGCCCCCTCTGCGTGAATGAAAGGCTACAGCTTCCACAGATATTGTTCATGGCCTGACCCTCACTGCTCTACCACTTTCCTTAAGAAACAAGGAAAAAAAAAATCACTAAACTTGCATATTTGAATGACATGACATTGAAAAGGACAAAGAGATACTGAATATTTCTCTTTAGTCAAGGGAATCCACGTGCCAGTCCATTTATTCCATGAGTGCACATGTGCAATTCTTCCGGCAGCCTGACTAAACATCACCATTCATCTAAGAAGATATTCATATTATTTCTTTAGTCTGTACCAATCAGCCGAGCAGGAGATGGGGCTGGGAAAGGTTCCAGTGAGAAGCTCAGCACTAGAAGACAGAACAACTGTAGACTACAAACTACAGCAAGATTAATAAAACCTGCATCTATCTCTTGTTTTGTTATAATGTGGCTGCTAGGATTTATTACCCTGGGCATATCTCATGTCATGGGAGAATCTCTGTGCCTGGGAAGAACGTGGCTGTATGGCATGGCGCGAAAGTGCAACAGCTGATGAATGATTAGTCAGAACACAGCTCTTTTTCCTTTTCCCCTGCAATCTTTTCTCCACTTTTCCCAGACACTTAGCACTGTTACCCATGTCCACACTATCTTATCTAAGCTCACGATCAAATATTGCAATCCCATCAAATGCATGGTCTGTAGAGTTAAGATGCCTTTGCATGCATTTTACAAAGCTATTCAAATCTAAAACATTCAGGATCTATCTGTGCCTCTGAAAGTTTCTTTCTCTATCCTCAGGGGAGGTAATTTCCCACGGGCCATGGAAATACACACAGAAGCTTTATGTATAACTGTCCATGACACAGGAGAATGAGCTAATCAAAACATTCTGGGTTTTTTTATGATACATATTTTTGAACATCTAAAAATNCAAGTAGCAAACTGATCATAGAGACATTTCCTTTGAAAATTTTAGTTTCCGAAACAAATTTCTAGTGGGATCTGTATATCAATTTAAATTAAATCTGTGTTTAAACCTACTTAATCTTGTACAAAGACTCGCAGCTATATAATAGCAGCTTAAGTGGGTCTTAATTCAGTTAGATGAGAGCACCCACCCTAACCTAAATGCAACTCTATTCTGGTGCCTTAACAAGCTGTCTCTTGCCAGCGAAGCCAGTACCTAAATTCCAACCACAAAACAAAAGGAACCTGTTCTACCTCATCTCATAATTAAGGAAACAGAGAATATAATGGACAGCCACAAGAGTGGTGGTATTTTTGGTAGTGGAAATTTGCTTAGTGACTACAGCTATATTGGGTTTGGTTCCATGTCTGAGATACCAAGAAAACCAAAACCACCCAGGTGTACACACGAACCAGCCTTTACCACAACTTTGCTGCATCAGTTAAAACCATGGCTGTATCGTAGCACTGCAACTTGCTGATGCAGGTGCGCCACTGACTTTCAGATCCTCTCTTAGAAGCCACTGTTGTACCATTCAGCACAAACCGTTTCTTTAGAGAAAACAGTCCTCTGCTGATAGACCTTGACAGACAAGCGAGGTGCCCAAAATCCTACTACAGGTTTGGAAAAAAATTTAATCCCTAGAAGCAGGAAGGCTCTGAATTGTTTATTACAAATACAGGTAGCCGTGGTAAAGCTAACAGGGTGCCAGAAGGCAAAGTTACTCTTCTGCCTCCGAAGGCAGAGCATCAGTATAATGTTTGCAAGCTCATTTTTCAGCCTTGAAGAGCAACGCTTTCCATCTCCATAAACTTAATTTATCCTCATAGAGTATCTGTCTGAAAATCCTACTAAATGTCTTTAGAGAAAAGAGTATAAAACAGTATCAAATCCTTTTCCAGACACATACTAGAACTTGTTTTCAGGGCTGTTTTGTTTTTTAAAAAGTGCAGTCAAGCAGTTCAGCTATTTGAGCACAATACAGCAACTCCCCCCAACAAGCAGAATTAATATCATCCACTCACATCTCAGAGTATTGGTAAATATCATCATCTTGGTTCTGTTATCCACCCTTTGGTCTTCAGACTTCACATTAGATAGCAGTGTGAGCCTTCCAGACTCATAGGAATGAGGAGGCAGTGAAAAACTAACTAACTACTGGATTTGACCCCTTTCTATTATTCAAAATCACTATAATGTTCTGGTTTTACCACACTACAGAAAAAATGTGATGCTAAGCAAAACTAAACATTATTTTAGTAGAATTTTTGTACAGGAAGCTTTTTACTTTTCACAAGAACCATCCCAATCCAAATTTTAGCAAAAACAACAGAAATGCTCCCATTGACTTCCCTCCACTTTGGGCTTCTCCCTAACTC
>VZTO01005976.1:0-30030 GCA_013400615.1 Syrrhaptes paradoxus | reverse complement strand
AAAGATGGAAATTTATACCAGGAAAAGAACCTGTGAAAACTCTTAAAAAAATCTATTTCCAATATAAAAATTCAAGTTGTATAGCTTTTGTTTAATCTTTTCAGAATGCTTATTTGACTAAGATTTACATGAACACTCATTGCTCAAAACTGTGCAGCTGAAGTACAGTCTTAATAATCAATAATCAGCTTTGTTGCATCTCCAGAGACGGATACTAGAAAATTTGCTGCTGCATTTACCAGGCCCTGAAAATGGATCACACACGTGATGGAGGGAGGAAAAAACCCAATCAAAACTCTGCCTCCAAAACTGCATATCTAGGGAAGAGGCTCTGGATTGGGACTGCCAAGTGAAAGAAGGCTGCTTTTCTGGTGGGTTCAGTGTCAGGACTAATGGCTTTAACTTCACTACTCCTATTTTAAATCCTTTTGGACTTCTCAGCTTTGATGCCTCCATCTAGAAATACTCCTCAGAAGTACTGCCCTTCTTCACAGCAGCTTTGTAGGGCTTAGCAACTTGACACATGCAGAACATTTTAAAGATGTACATTATACTCAGCTTTATTATTAAAGCACTGGATGTTCACTTTTCCTAAGAAAAGGTGCCATGCCTCCTAAATAAAATACTTCTAGGCACTTAATGGAAATAAAATATTAAAAATAGGACACTAAAGACCTACTTTGGACTATCTCTTATCTCTGCATGTACACAACAGTCAAGTGCAGCTCCATTTGATTCTGCACTAGCCTAATTGCTGGGTACCTTCCACATCCATCTGTGTGCATTATAGTGAATACGTGCACTGAGGGCTTAATGAGTCAGACACCTGCTCAGATGAACAAATGGCCTAGAATTATCAGTGGTATCATCCGTATATTTAAGCTGCTCTTAATTTAAAAGGAGTGCCAGTGCACCAAAAAAAAAAAAGGAAATGCACACTAGAACTGATTAGATTACTCCAGCCAGGAAGCATCTCCAGTAATAGTGACACATCCCTCGGACCATCCTCTGGCAATGCAACTGGAATGGCTGCACCCCCACAATTAGAGTGAAAACCCTCAAAGCAGGGTAATCCTGTTGGGAACATTCCTGCCAAAAGTACCTGAGAATCTGGGAGGGAAATGCTAGTCGACATGGATCACAGCTGTGATGGGGACTGCTTTAAATGGGTAATAGCATAAAAGACCAAATATCACTGCCAAGAAATGTTCTCTGGCACTGTTTAATTTACTGTGATTTAATTGCTAGTGAGCCCAGAACAGCACAAGTGTCTATCTGAAGAGCTAAAGTGCACAGAGCGGGGGAAGCCATTTCAGTTCAGCTTCTGTTACTACTGAAATACCATCTTCATGTTTCCATACCAGTCATACAATTCTTATGCAATTTTCTGTTCTCAGAAAGATTTGACTATCATGTAGCTTATTCTGAGTAATACATATTCCCAAGTCAAACATCCCAAACAGCCTCCTACAGCCAGAAGATTGTTATGGTTGTGTTTATGGTGACATTTCAGAAAAATAATGCAGGGGAATAATGAACAGAAACATAGATACAACAGGATCATAAAAGCCTAGTTCATACTCAGTGCATAAACTGGCATTCCCAACATTGTTTTCATTTATGTTTCTTGAAGTATTTAGCTGACGTTTCTCTCAAGGGTTTTTTCAAGGCCTGAAGGAACACAACTTCCAATATAGGCCTTTTTCAAAACAGATTTTGTACCATTCAGTTAATACTGTGTTTTTACCACTGTGGTACTCCTGGTTGTCCTTGTTACCCTAAGCCACCAAGACGGCGAACTGGCATTCTTTAATTCTGGCTCAGCTCTTGTACCACATAATAAGTATACTGAGTTGTCTTCTTCCTCCATAGAATCTTCTTCCTCCAGAAGAGCCCAGCCTTCTTTCTATGTTGGCACAGGCAGGGAGTCCCAGCTGGGAGTTTTAGCTCACTTCTCGAATATTTCACCCTCTTCTTTCAGTTCATTCCAACTTTGAATGCTGCACCCTGGGTTCTGCCATTTCAGCACTCTCTCGTCATATGGCATCAAACACAAATCTCTCTTCCTCCTAATTCCTACTCACCCCACTTCTGCCCTGCTTGAGAGACACATCTTTATGTTTGGTGATTCATCCTCCCAGCTTCCTTCACCTTTTCACTTATACTGGTCTTGTCACTGATTACTAAGAGGAAAAATGAACATGCCTTTCCCACTAATACTTGGACATGTTCTTCCACAACTACTGTGCAGATCCAATTAATGCACTTCCACCAGAAAAGCCCTCAACTAATTAATAACAGAATAAAGATTAAGAGGTTGGAAGGTTTTTTATATGAAAATAAGAGGGTGCAGTCAAAATCTTGCTGATATAGGCTCAAACACACAGGATGCATATATGTCTGTGTGTATTTGTACACATGTATGTATACATACAAATGTATATTCTCACTGCTTTTCCCTTTTCCACTCATTATATATTGCATTCAAATTTTGCATATTGTAATGCTTCTTTATTTTACAACCAGAAACAGCACCTGTCTTAATGTTACTGGGGTTCCAGAGGGGCTCTTAGGTGATACGTCATCACAGGCTTTTTTTTTAAAATCTGTCTGTGGTAATGGCTTGCCATAAGATAACATGAGGAAATGGAACATGTCCAAGCAATATGGTTGTTCCTTAATGTCATCCAGTAACTAAGGAAAGTTTTTGTCAACATTTTATAAGATATCTTTACCAAGACAAAGTATTTCAGGAATATTAGTATCAATAATATCTCATCTAAAGGTCAAAAGTTAAAAACCACACAAAATTCTCCACTGTATTTATTATGGGGCTTCCAAGAGAAAATATTTTGAGACAGAACAAACACTCTGAAAAGCAAAGCCAACCCTGCACACTGAAATTTAACAAGTGAAGATACTGACAGCTGGCCAAAGATTAGCAATTTTCTAGGTTTCCATAAAGAAGTCACTCACCTATACTGCTGACTTACTCTATATTAAATAGTTCAGTCCTCTGCTTTAATGAGTGATTTGTTTTAGAAAATGCATTTCCAACTATTTGTTATATGCCCTTCATTGGCTTCTATACAGCTATAAAACCACAACATAAAACAGAACACAATCCATCATGCAACACAACCTCCTGTAAATAACACTGTAATAGACTGTACATCAAATATGAAACTAGTCTACAAGCACTGAAGGTGGAATGTCTGCGCCTTACAACTCTTCTATGGTGGTAGAAGGAAAAATCATCCTTAAACCAAAATGGAATGGAGTGACTAGTTCGGCTTTGTTGTTCGACATTATACTATATGTGTTGCTGGTAAGCCAGAAAGAAAATCTTGGCTCTTAACCATGAAATATCACTCCAACAGTCTTTCAGTTTCTGGCAGTCTTCACATGTGTAGGAATCCAATGCTGTGTGGACATTGGAAATGTTTTGACATTAGAAACTGAGAAAGGCACAAGATCAAGAGAAAGACCCATGTCAGACCAAGGTCCAATTCTGCTTAGAAGATCACCACACCTGCCGGCACTGGTTGCAGCAGCAGCACCTCTCTACTTCCTACTGAGCAGATACTGCTCATAGTCCTTTTGATGCAACAGTTTTGCAATGAGTGAGAAGACAGTGAAAGATCCAACATACTACCCGCATCCCATAATCACTTTCATATAACACCACAGAAATACAAGCCTACTTCTAAGCTTTGTAGTGCATTCAGAACACACTATACAGTACATCATTTTGGCAGGGATCTGCTGCTTTTCAGTGCCTTTCCAGAGCGGATGTGTCACCAGTCTCTGTTCCTTCAGATGTTAATATTTTGCCAATGCCCCAATGACTCCCACAGCAGACACAGAAAGGTTTAGATTTCCTTTAGCTCATGTATATGCAGAGATGCAAGGGTGAGAGCAACACATTAGGGCTGAAGTATGCCAAAGGAGAAGGGGACACATAATATTACTTTTATTTTTTTTTTTCCACAGGGAACCTGTTATTAACATTCAGCAGTGGTCTGGTGCAGAAAGGATTTGCTTTATTCAGGTGAGCCCAGCTAGGTGTAATAGAATTTGGTAAATAAGACATTTCTTCCACTCAAGTTTCTATTTTCAATTTTATTTGGGATTTTATAATGTTACACACTCTACTGTTGCTCACGGTCTAGAAAAGAGTGAAGAAACCAACATAATTTCAAGTGGGAATGAAGACAGTGATGATCAGCAGAGTCCTCTTCCACCCCCAGTGGCTCAGGGGAAAGAACATTTTCCTCTCAGATGTGGATCTCTTCACAACTGTCCATAACACCAAGGGACCCAAGGAGTTTAATGGGGAGCAGCATACGGTTACTCTTTAATACAGTGGCTCTTCTAAGTGCTTCATTAAAGGATTATCTAAGTTTTAGCTGTAACATACATGTTTTGTGTGCTGCATTAGCTTAATGACTGAGCTTGGAACGTTATTTCATTATGATAATGGCAGTCCTTGAAATGTTGCCTAATCTGAAAACCAGTTAATTAGAATGAAAAGACTTTTTCTGCTGCCACAGCTGAAAACAGGAGAAACATTCAGGATTCAGAGTCCACAGTTCAGTTTTCTTCTGTCCTAGGAAGAACATTTTAAATTGAAGACTCATCACCAAGAGTTTAGAAACTTTTATATCTTATCTCAAGGATATTAAATAAGTTGGGCTTAGCACAAATGTGATTTTATTTCCAAACCACACAAGTCTGGCCTAACTAGAAACCTAAAAAAAAGGCATATTTTTACAGAAAGTGAAACAACTTCTAGGACGTGGATGCAATATCTTTTCAGTACATTGTACGTGCTCAGCTATACCATTACAGACGGTATGTAATATTTGCTTCATGCTCCAGAAACTGCCAAATGTTTTTCATAACCCCTCTTTTTATTAAAATATTCCAGATACATCTGTATACTGTACTAAATCCTATGCTGCTTTTTGGCATGAACTGTATTTTCAGACTGTTCTGAAGAGTTAAACTGTGCCAAGACTGAAGTATTGATTGCCACTTATTGTACACTGCATGCTAATAAATCCTGTCTCTGTGACCTGGCCAGCCATATATATACAGCCCTGGAGAAATCACTTCTGCATTTTAATAGTCCTGTCCTAATGGAACAAGGCACTAACAAGTACCTTTCATAATTTTGTGAGATGAAGAAATTGATCCAGCTGAGCCATTAGCATACACACAGTAAGCAAGAGCAATCAGCTGCCACGTCTTCAGTTTAGCTCATGGCACTGGAACAGGGGTGTCTCCACCTGGGATAGAGGCTATGACCAAGAGAAAGAGAAGCTGAAGCAGGCAGAGGCTAAAACTTCTCTGCAGTCCTTTATGAAGCACAGAGTCTTTATTGTGGTGTTCACGCCACATTTTCGTATAATTTTTTATCCTATACTTTAGCATACACCGACTCCTATTTTTCCAGATAATTATCATTCTAACTGAGCAAGCTTTCGGGGACAATTCAAAAGAACAGTTATTGCACACTAAATTCTAAAATTACACATATGTGCTTATGGGAAGACTGACTCATGACTCTGGAAATAGACTTTACTGTTAGATCACCCTGTCCTAATAAGCTTTAGACTAAAAGTTGGTACCTCAGTTTAATTTCCCCCCTGAACATTGATGATCTCCATCTAGTTGTCTGGAGACGCATCCATTCTGGAGACACTATTGACAAACCTGTATTTTGTCAGAAGTCTGAGAGAGAAAAGTTGTTACGTTGCAGTGTAGAAAAATGTGGAACAACAGAGGGATCCTTTTCAAGTATGTAACTGTGATTGACAGCACTTTTGAAGCTGCTCACAGTGACTTGTAGAGTCAGTTACTTTTCTACACTAACAAATTACCAAGCAATGATACATTTGGGTAGCTCAAATATTCACTTCCAGTGCCTACTTGCTACCATTTTTAGCTCTGTTTACTGAGCAAATGGAGCCTATTCTGTAGCATTTGGATGTCTATCTGTCTGTCCATTCCAGTAATACTTGGCTGGCTTCCGTCAAATCTGGCATTTAGTAGAGGCTTTAATAGATAATAGGAGACAATTCGATTGCTTGGACAAGCATCCAGAGCTATTTCAGATGTCCACATGCATCCTCCATCTGCTGCTCCACAGAGGTGCAGGTCTTCAATATATTTTCTATCTTATCTCCAGTTCCACATGGAAGTCTCCAGGGCAGCACACCAGCTTTAGGCAATGGCGTAAATGTCTAGGCACCTGAATCCTGCCCTAAATTCCAACAAGTTTTGTGAAACTCCATTGCCTGCTGAGTTGCCACAGAATAAAGCTTAACATTTATCAGTCGTCTTTGAAGTGCCAGTTCAGAGCTGGCCAGGTACTGCCTCTTTCAAACTGGTAGGTGTGGGTGTGGAAGGGCCTGGAGACACTGCGCAGAGGCTTAAGATTAAGTAGAGAGGGAACTGCAGGAATGACAGGGCTCTCGTAAAAGACTTGCTGGGGGGCTGTGATTGCAGCAGTGAGGTCAAGGCTGGAAATCAGACACAGACTTAAAGAAAAACAGGCTTCATTATTCCCACTGTTTCCCCTGTTTATTTTATAATAAACTGCTTATATTGCTGCTCACTAATCTCTCCAGACACAAACAACCCAAAAGGCCCTGATTCATTTGCAGACTTTGCTAATCATCTGCCCCTGCGGCTCACCAGTGAGGTACTCCTAAGGCAGACCCAAGGCATGGCTGCAGAAGCCGCCCCTCCAGGGGTGTTCCTGCCCCTGGACTTCAGTCAGGGCTGTTACCTGCAGAACACAGACCTGGTTCTGAGGTAGGTATCTCTCTCTCAGACATTCACTGTAATGCAGTAGCATTTTTGCCAAATCTTAGCTGAATTAGTATTCAATTACTAATTTAACCCATTGTTCCATCTGCCTGGTTCTAATAATGCACAGATTAATTCCTAGCCAGTAAAAAACTAAACCGCATTTTTAAACCCCATTGCAATCAATTGGTTATACTCCAAGACAAACACACCCTAGAGCTTTGTTGAATACTTCTGGCCTGAGTGTTGAATACTTCTGAGTGAGGAAAGGTCCAGGTTTCGCCTGCATTAAGCATCTCATCTGTACATTACTGTGTCAGCTGTATGCATTGTGATAACTTTGTTTATAGAATGTATTGTCCCTAAAGCTTGCTAAAAACTCTAAATTTTCTTTTAAATTAGCAGCTTACTGTTTTGGGGGGTTTTTTTGCTATGCACTCTGAGGTTCTTCAGATTTCATCAGAGAATCAGTTAAGACTGAAGAGCTTTGTAAGCAACCCTCATAGAAAAGGTGGAAATGAGGACAGGAAACATCAGAACGATCACTCTGAGAGAAACGAGAAAAAAGTCTAACTTAGTGTGGACCTAGGACCTATGATCTGGTTCCACCCTGAAGTCTTATACCAGCTCCCCTTGAAATAACAACAGCATTCTATCTGAATCTGGGGCATGATATAGGGGTCCAAGTGACTGCAATTTATCCTGGGAACAATCAAGGACTTTTAGACTATATGAGACCTTCCCATCTTTAACCCTCTTCCAGCTTCTTCACAACACCTTAGAGCAGGAGACCCACTGGTGCATTAACATATCACTATTTTAACACCCATTTGGCCTCAATGGGTAAGTATCACTCAGTAGTATTTTGCTTCCAGTCATCTGCCAAGCATGGAGGAGCAGGCATGTGGGTCCTGATCTCCTAAGACACTGCAGAAAGGTCCCAGAGCTCGTCTGTCAAAGCAGAGACAGTTAAGTGCCTTCTGCACGTTCTGGTGACCTACTGGCAACAGATGCAGAAGCACCACATTATTCTCATTACCTGGTGTTTACACCCCAGACTAGTGAAATAAAAGCATAACAATATAATCTTGTTCTTTTTGTATTTGGAAAGTTTTGAATGCTTTTCTACATGCGGCTGCTTAAAACTGCAAATTTACAAAATTGCTTGTCATGGTATATTTGACTAGTAAGAAAAAAAATTGCCTGGCAAGTTGTGTAGCAGAAATGCATTCAATTGTTCTTGCTATCTGCAATTTGCAGTTCTCTCTGGCATTACTGATGTCTAGCCCATCTCCTTCAAAGCCCCAGTGCATTAAATCATTTTGCAAATTAAATGAAATGGGCTATCTCCAGCAGACAAAGAGCAGATAAGGAGATCTTCCAGGCTAACACCAAGCCTTCAAAAAGCTTTTAAATTCTCATTACTCAAGTATCTAATGGACAGAGTAACAGTTGTTGCATGGTCTTTTCTCTTTACTATGCATTGTGTATAACTGGCATATATATATCAACACTGTGTTGGTAAATGGGCTGGATAATCTGCCAGCTTTGATTCCCCTCAATACAGTTTTCCATAAATGTAGGAAATTAATGTTTACATATTAGGAAAAAATAAATGTAAATGTAGTTTAAGAGGACTGTTATGCTTTATATTGTAGTATATTTAAAGTGTGAACAGAAAGCCTCATTACAACCACTTCACTCTGTCCATTACCTAAAGTAACATAAAATATATTTATAGCAAGCCCACCTTTTCCCTCATGTCTTTCTCAAAAGTCCAAGGCCATTTAAGCATGACCAAAGTCTGTATTCATTAGTGTCTAATGAAGCACAAGTTCCAGTTGTAGCCTTAATGCCAATCAGGGTGCTAATAATCACTTTCTCCTTCACTCTTTCTTCCTCCTTCCCTTCCTTTCTCCCCAGCTGAGGTTTGAATTCACACTGATCTGTTCTTGGCTACGGACATTGATACAATCCTTCTCCCCTGCAAACCTCCCCATTCTAAAGAAAAAAACACAAAACTTAAGGCTATCTTACGTAAGCTTTGATGTAAGTTATATAGGGATCCAAATATTACAGCACATACACAATTATGACCTCCTAAGTTACACTTTCTTACTAAGTCAAGTTAAAAAAGTCACTACAGGAAAAAGTCTGCTCGTTCCTGAATTAACACAGGAGCATTTAGAAAAACATACTTACCAAGACAAAAGCTGCATATTCCATGAATGTCTAGACATAGACATTCTAGAAAGAGTAACAAAAGTATTTTCAAAAGTACACTACATTCATGTAACTCTGTCCTACCAAGCCAGTGGTAGTTTGACAAATGATCCTGACAGGGCAAAGAGCATTGCTGAGCTCTTCCAACTGTCTTCTGCAGTCTTCTCACTGCAGAATTTAGTTTGAAACATTTAAAAAAGAATACTGGACATCATCCAAACTCACGGAGCTGCTTGGCCCTGCAACAGATTTACCTCAGTTCCCTTCCTTGTATTTTCATTTTATTTGTCTTGGGAAGTGTGCGAGAGACTTCTCTCTGCCATGCGCCCACTCTGCCTCAAAACACCAGACGACCCGTCACTCAGGGCTGCCTGCTGACAACCAGGCTCAGGGAGAGGAAGCTGTGTGCCTACACAGACAGGTGCATTTCAGATCTGGAGACATTTTATACAGAGAAGGTGGGATCAGCATGGGATGAGTAAACTAACTTTATGCCATGACTGTAGGGAACTAGTCAGAGATGCAAATTTTGGCTCAGCTCTGAAGGGAGAACCAATACACCAGTTTGCTATCCCTGTTCAGAGCAAAAGGGGCTCTGTATAGGCATACAGACAGAGCGGTTGCAACAATTACTGGCTAGTAATTGTTGGACAAAATGTAATTAAAAAATCCTGATCCATAAAACTCCTAACACATTGTGGAGTTGTTTTCCATTAGGACTTTAGCTGAATCAAATTCAAGTTTCTATCGGGAAGCTGGTAACAGCACAGTAAAGGCCAGCTCTCTGCAGCACATGGACCCCAGTGCAGGACTGCTCCACCACCACTGCCAGATTTTCTTTCCTGGAAGAAGAAATCTGAGAGCCACAAAACCCTTCAGAGCCCAAATTCAAGGCCTTTTGGATCCATGGAAAACCTTCTTAGACTATACTAAGTCTGCAGCATCACCATTTCCACATTTCTTTGGCAAATGGCTTTGCACGCCTGCCTCTTGAGGAGGCATACACAACTGCAAAGATACCATGTTAGTGGTATTTGCTGCGTAATATTTTTCTTCTTAGAGAATTTCTTCTAGAAATTTTGACCAACTGTATTTAATTTCAAATGGTATCAAACTCGAATGTCAAAATAATCACGTTTCCTCGAAGGACACTTTCCTGGGTTTGGCCAGCTTGGATTAAGGTGAACTAAGAACGAACATCCTCAAACTGAATGTCCGCCATTTATCTTCCAACAAGGAATCAGCCTGTTGTACAAGTCACAAATACACATATCGAGCAATTCAAGTTACCTGAAAAAAGAATGAAGAGCTGACGAAAATACGTATATGGGACCAGGCACGGCATCATGACTTGTGAGTTGTATTATCCTGCAGCCACAAAGTGACAAGCAGGTCCTGCGGCCAGATTGCACCATAGTTTGGGAAATAGTTTGCACAGGCTGGTTTGCATCTTCCTTTGGGACTAACCAAAAGAAGATGAAGAACTGCCTTTGAAAGGCAGATGGATTGATTAGCCATACTATCCAGGCGTCAAATTTCTAGTTCAGCAGGGGATTTAATTTACTTTAAAAATCTAACAATTAATTCCCTTTGTTTACTCCCTCCTTCACCTCCAGTTCTTGCAACACGCCATTCGTCTTACATGCTTTTGAAATTCATATGTGTTCTTACTGAGAACAAGAATGATCTTAAATTCCTCAGAGGCTGGGTGGCTCACCAGGGTTTCTTTATGACTAATAAATTTTTCTCACTCCCTCAAAGCTTCCTCATTAAGGCCATTGTTTCCCCAAGGAAATATTCAAAAATCACACGATGTTCTTCCCATACACTTTGTGGCAGATGCAGCTGAGTTCCAAACACCTGTGGAGACTCAGCTACTTGTGAGTTGGTATCAGCCATTAGTTGATAAGCTCTAAGGATTACATCTGATCACATAACTGTACTCTTATTCCTCCTCCTTTTCTTCCTGTTCTAATTCTACAAAGTTTATGGCAGGGTTATATAATTAAAAAAAAGAAAAAAAACAACACTATGATTTGGTCTCTATTAGAATCATTAGGTACATGATGGGATGTGCCTGTGAAACTAAAGATTGTGACCAAATGGGATTTCTGGATCTTCGTCTCACCCTTCTGCTGTTCAGATGTCTCCGACCTCTCTCTGTACCCTCACTGTTCCCACATATTTTAAAGGAACAAACTTTTTGGAAAGGAATGACCATGTTAATCACAAAGGTAAAAGCAATCTTTATTATCTATTCTTTCCAGAAAGTCTGTTTACTTTCAACATGAAAAGCTTTTTGTTTATAAATCTGTGAGGGTGAGGAGGTCAGTAGATATTCAGGCTCATGCAAGTCTTGAGTGATGACAGCTGAGAACAAATACTTTTCTTCTGGTTTAACTTGAACTTCTGCAAAGAGATAATGAAGCCGTTTCCTCTGAAAAAAATGGTTGTTTAATGAGATAGCAGCATTAAGTAAATGATAACATAAGATCTCTTTGACGTTTTTATGTGATGTAATTAAGTACTAGTTATAAAAGAATTTTAAAAGTGCAAGAAGAGGAGATACTATCCATTTGCCATGTATTTAATTATTACACTAGCTTCTCACACAGTCTAGCACCTTGTGGCTGTTAATGTTTTTAGCAAGTGTGCTTTATGCCTCCTCACTTCCTAACGCAGGTTTTCCTCTTTCTCCAGATAACAAACTTTCGGGCTTGTACAGCTTCACAACCTGACATAAGTGGCCAGGGCATGGCCTGAAGAAATGTTTCTTTCTGCAGGCAGCACTCCAAATGAGTCCTATTAGAGCAGTCAGCAGGAACTTTGCAGTTTCTCTACACTTCACCAGCTTCCTGCCCTGCCAAACTCTTCTCCCATCCCACAGAGGAAGCTCTGCCTAGTTGGTTTCTCTGACTCCTGCCTTCCACATGAAGCTCTTGGCATAAAACAAACAAAAAAACCCCCTCTTGACCTGAGAGATGAGACAAAGCTTCCTCTGGGCCTTTTTTGCTCTCAGCAGATGTATCTCCAAGCCCATCCTCTGCCAAGCAAAGGGGAGATGTGGCTGATCCCAGGACAAAACCGACTGCTGTTGGGACACAGAAAGACTGGTTCTGATCTCAGCTGACAGATTTGAAGGTCTGGGGGGTGTATTTCAGCGTCTTCATTCTGCTGTTAATCATCAGTGATAAGGGATCAACAGTGTCCTTTCCCAGGGAACAGAAACATGAAGTCTGTCTTCTTTGAGAATTTTGCAGGGTAAGATGCTGGCTGATAGCTGAGAGACTTCTTTCAAGGCACAAAAGGGAGTGTGAAATTACGAAGTCTGTGTGGGCTTGGGAGTGGACAGGGAAGACAGCAGAGAAAGCAGCTTTGTCAGCCTTTATTCTTCATTCTTTCTTCTCTTTGACCAAACTAACTACACACAAACATGCACAGCTGCTGTTTTCAGTGTGGTGGTATCAGCCTTGATCTTAGCTTCTGGTCGCTGTATATGTAACTCAGGTCTACAGAGCACTGCTAACACAACAAAGGATTTTTCTGGAAGTCAGGGGCAAAATTATCTGAGTCCCCTTCAAGTCACTGAAAGGACAATGAATGTCAGAATCATACCACGTCTGTTCATTAGCAGGAGAAAGCACACACTAATCAATAAGCGTTGGCATTTAATGGCTCTGAAGTACTGGTGGGCTGGCAATTTACATCTGCTCACAGCACTGCACCTAAACACAACAATTTACCATCTTCTCTCCTGTTGAAATCCACCAATATAAATTGTCAGACAGGTACTAGATAATTCTTCCTTCCAGTCTCATAAATTACTCTTACAAATATCTGCTTAGAAATCAATAAATCCCATGTGAGGAATGGTTAAGGAGGTAAGGTGCTGCTTAATTAATAGGTAACTGTCACAAGGTAACATCATGTTTTCCCCATCAGATTTCTTTGTTGTGCCTCTATAGTCCTCAGAAGACCACTCATGGTACTTGCACATCCTTCTGAACTTGCAGAGATCAGTTTTTAATTTATTCAGTCCCATCTGAAGTGCTGTGTTCCTCGGGTCTCCTGAGAGCCAGCTTCCTTCCTCTTGCTCAGGATCAACTCAAAGGGCTCCATAACCTATTGCAATTCCAGCCTGGGAGCCCCTGACTGGGCAGCCCACACCCTGCCCTGTGTTTGCACAGGGAAAGGCAGACCCCCACCCCCTGCTCACCAGGGGACAGGCTTTATGCTGCAGATCACACTGGTGGCCTTACTTAGAGGCAAAATCCACTGGTGGCAGCTTCCAACTTCTCCCACTGAAGATTTCACTCACAAGCTTCAGCTAGCTCACTTCCAAGAAGATGGACTTTGTGGAACTATTCTCCTATAATGTAACAGGAGAATGCTCAGAGAAAGAGCATTTCACAGAGCTATCCCAGAAATTATCACCATTTCTCCCCCAGTTGCCAAGGAAACAAACAATGGACCCTTGGCATTTTAGAGAGTCACAAAGAGAAAGAGTTGCACACACCTGAAGGAGCATGAACAATCTTCTCTAAGAAAATTTTATTAGTGCCATAGGCTACTTATACAAAAAGACTCACAGGAAGGTTCACTGAGTTCCTTACTGATCTGAGACAGTGTAACGGACGTGTCCACTCACACTTCATTGCAGCATGGAAATGGGAGTATCACACGTCATTCAAAAAATTTAATGTTTGGCATTATACCTTCTCTTGAGCACAATTTTTAAAAATCATAAAAACACCTTAAGAAGAGCACTTTGTTGTATTTTTGTTCTCTTAAAACAATACCTGAGATTTTGTCCCTGAGATACGTTTATTCATTTTTGATAGCCTGTTCCCCAGTGAGTTTAGTTAGATCCAGCTTTTGGACAAAACCTAATTATAGAGATGATAGCAAATTACATGAATAGTTACAGTCTGCAGAATCAAAACTCAGTTTCTCTTAGGATTCTCTTTTATCAGTGTATTAGATCACTGTCTCAGCCACTTGATGTGTGACAGAATTACAGATGCAATGAGAAGTAGCTTGGGAGCTGGAGAAGGCTCATGACATACCACCAGTGGGGAATGAGACAGGAGAAATATTTTTATCTCATTCTCCGCGACCGAGCTTCAAGAAGTCTGAAATTGTATCCCATGGTCCCTTTATTAAAATAATTAATATATGGCATAGAGAATGATCTCCTAGTACTCATACTAGACTGGAACTCACAAGACATAGTTGACATCAAGCAATTCACTTACCGCTGTTACTGAACACCATGTAGTACGAGGACAACAGTAGTGCACTCAGAGGCATTTTGGGGGGACAAATATATCTGTTGCATCCCAGACATGCTGAGCTGGAGTCTCCCTCTACAAACCACTTGTGAAAGCCTGAGGCTTCTGGAAACACTAGNTGGGAGTTTTTAAAACGGAAACCAACCTGTATTCAGACAGCTCCAGGGTGCTCTTGCACTGAAAAAAACAGCTTCCACCCTGACTGCCTCTGCAAATGGGCAGCTGGTATGGTTGTAAGAACATGGTCATCCTCAGCAACAATTGGCTTTGTTTGGTGTCTTGTCTCTGATAATAATCTTTAACAGAAACAATACAAGAAGTAAGGCACCTCACAGAGGAATATGCCATCTCTATACACCTACAGCAGCTTTGACTCTTTGCATTTATTTAAGATAAAATATGAACAACTGTCATACAGTTTAACACCTTGCATTTGGGCTTTTCCTGGGTGGTCTTGCTTTCTCATCCATGCTCTACATTTTTTTTTTTAATTAAGGTTGTCCTTTAGTCTAAATACTATATTTATTTTAAAATAAATTAATAGATGTCAATAAATGCATTGACCAAATAGATAAATCTTGCCTAAAATACAACATTCACTTGGGGATGGTCCAATTATTTGAGGTCTTCAGGTCCTAGAGGTCACTGTTCTAGAAACTGATGTGCTCACTGGCTGGCACAGTGCAGCAAACACCACAAATCTGGCACAGCTTTAGCAGCTGCTCCCTAGGGCAGGCACAGAGGCGCTGAGGCTGGAGGAGACAACATTTGTGCTGCCTCTTGGTAGGAAGCATCCGGTGACTTGAGCAACCTGCATGTGAAGGTTGCATATACTAAGCCACTGTGTCCTACAGAAAATACCAAGAGAAAATACTCAGTGCTGTCAATCATTTGCTTTATTTCCCTCTCACTGTTCAAATTCAGGCTATTAGCTCACTAATAAACACGGTCTGTCAATTGTATCTCAAGTGTATTCTCAGTGAATCAAGTAAGGTGCACCAGAGATGCATTTAATGTTCAGATTCACTGGTTTAATTTTAGCAAGTTGCCACTACTGCCTCATACTTCATCCTACTAAGAGATTTATGTCTAGGTTTTTTGTTCATCTGTTATTGCCTGCACTACTCAGTGCCTTGCCTTTCTTGCCCTTATTCTTAGCAGATGGGTGATGCACATGGATCTCTCTGGGGCCAAAGACACTTTCAGTTCTTTCTCCTGCATTAATAACACATACAGACAACTTGTCCTCTGAGGGTTTTTTAGTGTATTTTGTTGCCTCTTATTCTAAAAAGAGATACACTGCTATGAAAAGATTCATTGTAGTTGCTTTCTCCTACCTTTATCCTCGGGTTACTGTCACTGTTATCTACTAGCTACAGAACAGCCGAAGTTTTTCATGTTTCTTAATAGTGTTGTTTATTATTTACTGTTCCTTTCACTGGAATATCAGCTCATCTCTGTTCTCTGATATGTATCACACTTTAACCATTATGATTTTGCATTGTTGTTCCACCAACTTCTATAAAAGCACTCAGAGATGGGAGAGCTCATTCACTCCTATGGCTACGGAAAATGTAATCCAGGCTTGTACCAAGAAGGACTTTTCAGCATCAGACGAAGCATCTTTATCAGGATTTTTCATAAACACTCAGGTGGAGGAGGTTTTTTTTACAAATCAAACATAGGAGGTTATTTTTATAAATCATTTGCTTTACTTGAGACTGCCCTCCTTTGACAATGTAGTGCAAGTGTTTGATGATGTCTTGAAAGAAAATACCAAGATTCTCTTCCCTGTTTTTGCCTGTGACTGAAACACAAGGTCTTGGGAGGGAGGGCTGAAAAGAGAGCTTCATGGTGATACACCAGAGACAAGGGTCCATATGAAATTCTTATTTATTCCCTGCCTACATTCTTGTTGATCATGTTGTTTAGCATAATTCTGCACCACATAACTACATCCAGCTGCCTTTTTCCAGACCTCTGAAGGTATAGGTCTCTACATAGTCCTTTTCCAGGAAAGTATAACAATAACAGCTAGTAAACAAAATACTGTTAGGCAAGTTCCAACATGTACAGGTACCCTCTCAGTAAAAATAACTTGCAGGGCTGAAAAAAACCTCTTAAGGGCTCTCTTAAAGGACTACTAAGTTACTCTTAGGGTTTTCTCCTCATCAGGAGCCTAGCAGTCACAAACGAACAATGCTTTACCTAAAACAGGGCAGAGCTTTTTGTTGTGGTGATGCTTTGCTCTGCTTTGTCCGTCTGACTGACATAATCCAGCTCTGAACATGGCTCCACCCTTGACAAATGAGAACATATACATAACTACTACGCTCCTCCAGGTTTGGCTTCAGTTTGGAGCTGTGCACAGCTGAATGAGATATTTTTGTACTCAGGGAAGGGCAGGGAAGAAAAAAAAAACATTATTATCAGCCAGGCTCTTTCTGGAAATGGCAATAAACTGCTTATCAACGATTTCAGCTAATGCTGGCCTTTCCCCACCAAAATATCACATTTCTTCCTATCTCCAGACTACATCCAAATTCTCATTCTTTGCTGGCATAGGGTCTTTAGGACACCAGCTTCAACCATGCTGTTATCAGAGGAGTGCACATCCATGGAGCCGTCAGTGAGTTTATTCACACACATCCTGCCCGACTGGCCAGCTCCCAGTGCCAGGCGTGGCTGGGCAGCAACTCAGCAGCAGGAAACCTGATGTTGTTCCTCCGCAGCTCACATCCAGGGTATTGCTACTCCTGGCTTCCTAACAGTCACCAAGGCACCACAAAAACCTCCTGATAAAGTCACAGTCCCCTTCCTACTGCACCCTCCCCTCGCCCCTGCTCCTGCCATGTGAAGCATTAAATAGCCCCTCTCGTTTTCACTCCTCCCCTCTCTTCACTGAGGTAACAGTGAGATTTTGCAGGAGCAGAGACCCAACAGAAAACTACACCAGGTTTTTACCTAATGCAGTTAACAAAAGCAAACTCAGCGGGGAGGCACAGAGGTTTATTCTGAGCGCTTCTTGTTTTTGCTTCCAGCAAAAGATTTTGTTAGGTGTTACTGTGCCTGTGTTTGAAGGCACAAAAGTATACGAAGGTGAAGGCTCATAAAAAGATGATAGTCTTTTTTTTTCCCCGGCATTTAAATCTGAGTAATGTCCTTGAGTACACCGTTGTCTCAGAAGCAGAGTTCGTCGCCCAGCCTGCAACAAGCCAATGCACACACAGAGCTGAGATACTGTTCATTGCACGTCAGCGCAGAGATGGGTGCTAGGTGGCAATGCCACAAAACCAGCACACCCCGCTTGTGTATTTATACGGTTCAAAAGGTTAGTGCCACATCCTTCTAACTATAATTGGTTAGCTTTTGTCTCTTCTTAATTGCACTTGGTTAGTTCATTTCTGGCTTCGATTTAAAAACACAGTGTTCCTCAAATTTACTATGCATGTTCAGTAAGTGGGGGTCTTAATTCAGCCTTTTTAGAATTATATTAAAATTAGGATAGGTCACTTTTGGATGGTGCTAATCACTAACTTGGCTGACTACTCCAACCATACCGATTATTTTTCAGGATGTTCCCATCTTCAGGGGTAAATCTAACAAACCTTAGGTGATTGAAAAGTTTTACTCAACAGTCCCAAGGACAGTCTTCCTAATCTACACAGAGGGTGCGTATTTCTTACATTAGCTTGTAACTTAACTTGCAACAACTCTGCATAGATCTGTGAGTACTATGCGCATGTAACCCCGGACTGCTTCTTGATCTGCTTCAGCCTAGCGAGCGTGTCCCAGCTACAAAGGCTCTGTGCCACCTTCTCACCTTGACTTCACGCCTCAGGTGAACCCCAAGAGGACAGGCGGGGAACCCACTGACACTCATGGCACAAAACTCCTCCAACAGCTTCTCCAAGCCCAGGCCCCCATGAAAATTTACCTCCGAGGGGGAAAAAAAACTTCACCCTTTTTTTTTTGCACACCTAACTCGCCAATCCCTGATGAGTCCCCGGAGCTGGTGGCCGCAGCCCCCGTGTGAGCCATCTGCCAGGGCAGCAGCCGAGAGGCGCAGACCCCAACCCAGCGGGGGACATCGTGCGCCTGCGCCTCCCTGTGCCAGCAGCCTGACTGTCACCAAAGCTGGAGATGCTTGTGTTGCCTGGAATTTGCCTCTCTCCTGAAGAGCCACTCGTGGCCACAGCGCTCAGCCGGGGTTTTTGAAGTCAGGCACCATTTCCCTCGCACGGTACCACAGCCGGCGGCACCGCGGGGGATGCGGCGCCATCTTGTGTCGGCGCCGGGATGGGGACACGGGGAAGGGGAGACGGGGACAGAGCAGCGCAGGGCGCTGGGGCGAGTGGGGAGTGTGGGGCCGGAGCGGAGCGGTGAGAGGGACGGGACCCACCCGGCTGCACAGCGACACGCTGCCTGCAGAGAGAAGAGCAAAGCAGCGTCCCCGGATCCGCAGCCCATCCCCTGCACCCAGCCGCCCTCCTGCAAGCAGGGCAGCACGGGCAGAGGGGCCTCAGCAACAGGCAGATTGTCCCCCATCAGAATATCTTGGGGTTGGTGGTTTTCTGCTGGGCTCAGGTGATGCACATTGAGGAGCGCGACTAAAGCGCTTGACGGAAGATGCAGGCGGGGGAAGTGGTGGGAACAGGGACGGTGTCTTTGCTGGGAGGAGGGAGTAATTTTGTGAAAACTGTTCCATTTTTTCATCACTCGGCCCTAAATCATCCAGGCCTCCTGAGCCCCGATAACCATTCCTGGCACTCTATAGCCGCTCCCAGAGATGGGCAAGTGTGTGGGTGCCCCGTGGAGGCCACAGGCCGCTGTACACCGTGCTCCCTGTGCTCTCCAGCAAGTGGGTGGATGCAGATCTGCAGTATCCAGTATCCAGCAAGCTCTTAAGCACAGCAGCCAGGTATAAGGAAGGACATTTTCACTGGAGGGCACTTTTTTCCACTGCTTGCACCTAACATAGCAGGTTTCATTTGTTGTGAGCAAGAAGTTTTTTTTCCAGAGCATCAGCATCTCCATAAGATTTAAGGTAGTGATGAGCTGAGCTCCTTAGTGCCAGTACAGTGAAGACTGGGAGAATTGAAGTAGTGGCATAACAGATAAGAGGCAAAAGCTACACAGGAGACTAATCGTCCTCCGATCTACACTCCCTGGCATTTCTCCTCAGTACTCTGAAAAGCGCTTGGNAAAAAAAAAAAAAAAAAAAGCAGCACAGAGAAGCAACAGATGCATTGTTAATCAGTCTATGTAGGCTTCTGGTCCGAAAGAACAGAGGAAGAAGTCTTCAGAGACAATTGAAATTAAAATCTTCCTAAGTTCAGTAAAATGGACAAACACTGTAGGGAAAAAAAAGGAAGCAAAGGAAATAAGAAACTCAGGAGCACAAAAATATCTGTGAAAGGAAGGAGTTAAAAAGCAAGGGGTAAATGACTACCCCACAGAAAAGGTGAAGGCCTTTTTTAACATCTGGAGTATTTTTGTTTAGCTTCTCCCCTTCCTAATCAAAGGCTATGTGGCTGACAGCTGGAAATGCACTATAGTTGTGGTATCATTCTCTCTATTTAACAGGTTATCTCAAAAAACACTTCTCTGCTGTCACTAACCTTTGGATATGTTTGCCTCCTCCAAGCAAGGGCCAAAGCAGGCTTGGGAAAGGATGAACAAAAATATACAGAAGATGAAAGAACATGAATAAACTGATTCTGAGCATCTAATTCCCATGCATTTAAATGCTTTTCAGGAGAGTTCATGATATACAGCTTTCTTTTTTTATTCTTTATTTTTAAACATCTATAACACAAAACATTTTTCAAATACCAATTAATACAAACTCTGTGAGGGAATTTATTACTTTAATAAATAATATCCTATATGTATTTGTATAAAGTATATAACAAAAATGTAAGTCTTTTTATAATGTCCCAAAATTCTTATTTGCAATCTAGAAAGTCAATGCGTGCTTACCTCCAGCTGAACTAACAGCTGTTAAATATAAAGGTCACTTGAACAGCTGTACGTTTTTGACTGTAGGAGAGGGTTTCTCGTTTCACAGTGTTAATGGCTGTTAGTATGGAACAATAAATCCACATTCCTCAATAAGTAAATGTGCATTTAGCCTTGTCCCAGTCTGAAATGACCATACATAATTTCCATTATTATGTGTTACTCTGGTTATGATTATCATGAGTTTTTACTTAAAAAGGTATTAAGTGTATTTCATTGATTCTGTATTCAGAAAGAAGGAAAAAAAGGCTGCTGGAACAAGCTGAGAAGCCCAGCTGGGTCATCTACCCAGTGGTCCCCTCACAAGCCAGCATCCTTACGCTATCCCAGAATGCCACCAACCCACCAAATCCCTAAAGCCTCAGTCACACCCCCAGACATGCTGACCATATATGTGAACAAATGGGGGTGAAGGCAGTTTCATTTCACTAGTGCTCAGCAAATGTGTGATTACTCATATTTAAAGCATGTAAACAGGGATCCAGGTATCAAATCTTAGTGATGATGTTTTGGAAATTGTAGCTCTAGCCAATTCCTCGCATGATGATGCATGAAAGGGTTCAGTGCTTTTCCTTCAGTCTGGCAAGTGAACAGATTATGCCTTGGTATATTGTACTGGGCCGCAATGACCCATGGCAGTGTTGCATGAAATGGGTGCTGAGCTCATCTGTGAGTGAAAAAAAAGTATTTGAAGCCATAAATCTGTAAGTACTTATTGGTGCAATCAGCACAGTCATTGTGAACTCCTTACAACTTTATTTGGTGTGATATAAACTTGTATTTTTTTATACCCTTTCAGGANCAAGGGCCAACCCGCCACAGGCTTGTTGATGATTAAACCCCATGGAGATGAACTGCACTGTGCTGCTAAAAGTAGAGAGGGGTAGTAGCTCTGACTTAGCTCCACCATCAGCTAATGTGTGTCACCTGTAAAATCAATGTCAGAAAATAAAAATAGAAAGAATAATAAAATAAATGAAATATAAAATAATAGTTGTGAGCATTGCAGACAAAACAATGAAGGCACTGCTTTACCATAAACCTACAGTGTCAAGCAAAGATCATGAATGTTGACTCTGGATTTTGAACAGCACTCTAAGTAAGAGGCATAGAGCAAGTGACTGAATAGGCTAGTGTGGAAGTCAACAATAACTTAGCTATTCTTTGATTTTTCAAGCTGGTGAAGTGTTAGATGATAATTTGTGATGTTTGCACATCCCTGAAGCCTTTTATAATGTTGCCATCAGCTATTTATTTGGAAATCACAAGTTTATGGATCAAATCACTTTGTGTAACAAGTTTACAATATCTGCTCCCCTTTCCACCTTCCCTGCATACCAAATGGAACAGTAAACACAAAGAAGCTCCAGTGTTGATTCACTTGTTATCAAAATATGCTGTCAGCTATTTGGGGGCTCAGGGAGGTTTTTGCTTTACATCCTAAAGTCTGTAGAGCCCTAAATGCTATCTGATATTTGAGGGTATTTTAGGGGCTTCCAGAGGGGACACTGTCTTTATGAGGGAAGTGCTGCAGGAACCAGCCTACAACTTGCTCCAGAGTGAGCTGGCTTGCTGAAATCCCCTGCCAGCTGGGGCTGTGACAGCACAGGTAGACCTCTGTGTGCACCTTCCTCTGTGTCTATGTGTGCATGCATAAGATGTGCTCATAAATGTGTTCTAACTGTTAGAGAAAACAAAATGATAGCAGCTGGTAGGAGATGGCAGTTTTATAACCACTTGCTAATTTTTCCATAGCTTATTACCGAGCATTTTAGAACAGTGATCTTGCCAGTAAGTGCCAGTTATTTTCGTTCAGTTCAGTTTAATAGCTTAATAATGCATAATTGGAGTTCTTGGGTGCTGGTAGTGAAAGGACGCTACGCTCCATTAAGTCCAGGATATTTATTTTGAGAAAATGAGTGAGCACACAATTTTCTGGGAGCACTAATAGACTTAAATGGATTTCAAAAAGCCTTTTACCACTAAAGAATCAGACTCAACTATGAGTCACATGCTCTGCTCCCAGGATGAGCCCAGGATGCAGTCTGTCACTCACTCGGCCTTCATTGAAGAAATTCTGTTCTTGATTCATTGAGCTGTGAATGGGATCAGACTCAGGCCTCTTATGTTTAGAACAGGCAGCACCCTTTATATAAAAAATACATGGCTCTGAAGCATGTGAGTTCAGCATTATATTGATGATTTGTAAGGCTACTCACTAGCAGTATCCCCTAGAAATTCTGTTATTGTCTGATTCATCCACGCAGAAGGATGTTGGTCTCAGAGTGTTTTTAAAGTTCTTTCATTGACTGATGGGTTCTGTGCTCAGACTTCCTACAGCCTCTCTTCCAGAGCTCATGTGCAATGGACTGTAATGTAATGTAGTGTAACATCCTCTCTGCTGCTTCCTCTGGACTCAGCACCATAATGAGGTGGCTACTGGGCTACAGAGATACTTAGTGTGATGGACATTTGGAGGTTGTTCAGCATTTTCCATGTCTGTGGAGCACCACACCCTTCCCACACTTAAGATTTTGTAGTTCCCGAGTCTTCAACACAAATACCTATTCTGCAGTGCAGTACAGGAGATATTCTTCCCTAACTTCTGGTTTCTGATTATATGGGTGTAACATCTCAAGCCTCTCAGACNTTTTTTTTTTCCAAAATGCCTGGTATAAATGTCCAATTCTATTCCAGACTATGTATCTTGCTTCAACTTAAACTTGTTTCTCTATTGCTACTAGCACTAGTAAAAGATCTTTGGAAAATCTACCCATTTTGTACCCACATCACTCATGTCTAAATAACAAACAGATAAAATTCATGAGCCAACATGCTGAGCTGAAGCTTGGCATATAAACAATGAAACAATAAAACACATAAACAATAGTAGAAAAAAACTAAAATATTTCACATGTCACTTTTTGTCACATCTTATTTGCACTTGTTGCATGCATTTGGAAAACTGTCCAGCAACAATATTTTCATTTTCAATTTAATTTGTATTGGCTGCTTTTCTTTTTTCAGTCCCACTCACATAAATATGGCAATATGAGTTATCTATGGATAATTCATTTATCTTGCTGACAGCTTGTCTGTCCAACAAATTAGAAACAATCACAGCTCCATTACATCTACTTCTTTTTTTTTCTGTGTTTTGAGAAGAACTAGGTCTTAATCAGCAATGATGTATATTAAAATGTTTTCAATATATTTGAGGATTTTCATTTGAGTTAATACTTTTTTTTCTTTTCATTTTCTAACCACGCTGAAGATTCATGGCTTCCTGCAGAAAGCTGTAGTGTTCTATTAAACATCAGAGTTATGACATAATATGAATATCAAATTTTTCATTTCTGGTTGTTTCTGTCTCTAGCTGCAGTTTCTCCGTATGTAATAATACTTGTATTTGAGCACCAACAACTACCTCACCCAGATAAGGATTGACTCCATCCGCCCACTTTCCCCTGCACGAGGTGTGGTTTGTGCCGTTGTCCACTCAGGAGCTTTGAGCCCCCTCAGCTCTTGGGACTGTTGACCTGGAGTCAGGCTCTGCCATACACACCTCTGATGATTTTACAGGTAGTGGTGCTAAAGAGAGTTTCCTAAGCACAGTTCCTGAGGACAGACGGAAAGCAGAATTTGAGTCTATATTCCGTAACACTTCCAACAGGAGGGAAAGTCCTAAATAGCTTCTTTCATCAGCAGCCGTACTGGGGATAGGGAGTGACTCTTTGTTCACAAGTATGCTTCTGTTGTGAGAACCCTTACATATTCAAGGGCTACCTCTGAGAAACAGGATTTACAAGTTTGGATCTGCAGTTGCTATATGAAGACAATCAGTAGAAACAAGACGTGCTTCCGAACTTGAGTGCGAAAGGGAGGATCTGCTCCTCGCAAGCTCATACTTCACCAGGAGGTGACCCACGCAGAGCAACACTTCTCCCTAATTTGATGAGTACTTGCTAAAGGAGAGGGTTCAGACATCCCCATGAACTTTATTACTTTTACCTCCTACTGCAACTTTTTGCGCTGATCAAACTGATTGCATATTGGCCCTCCTCTAGCTGAGACCTGGGAAGAGTGTCATTTTGCTTTGTTTGGTTCCACATTCATCCACATGGATTAAGCCCTACGAAAGCTTACATTTGCCAGCTGGCAAAAAAAAGCCATAAAACTTATTGTTTTACTGTGCGTCCAGTCTTTGGTGAACAGTCATTGACACCAAGATCATTGTGCCCTTGTACATACCGTTGTCATTTTTGCCAGCAGGGCTGATGAGCTGCAGGGTGCCTGACAGCAGCCATTGCAAAGTGATGTGGTGGAGCTGACTCCGAATTTTAAGGTGGAGAGAAGCAATAAGCAGACAACAATGGTGAGTCCTGCTCACTGTTAAGTAAAGGGTGTTGAGCTTTGGAAGAGGTGTAAAAATTATTAGTAAGGCACTTAAAATCTCCTGCTCTTTTGTGTGCAGATATTTTGCTCGATGTCAGCTTCATATGGAGTTCTCTGCATCTAGTTTTCATTCATGTCACTAACACCAAAAATTTCAGCCACCAGTGGGTAAAGTAACGTAAACCGTACAATAATCTAATTGAAGGAAATCAGGAGGAAAATCAGCAGATTGTCTCAAATCTGCACATGCTTTAAACTTAATAAAATGCCAAGTGTTAGCTAAATGCCTTGTGGTTACTGACAGCTCAGAAATTGAAGGCTAAGAGCCATGAAATTATCAGGATTCACAGTTATGTTTTACATAGCTGCTAAACCTCAGAATGGTTAGTATTGAATATCTCTGCTAATCAATCTAAAGCAGATGTTGGAAATTAAAGGCTAAATCATGTAATCCTGGATGCCAAAAGTTTATCCAAAAGTCCTATTTATGGCACACCATTGTTTTTTTATGTTACTTCAGTAATAATTGAAAGATGTAGTTTAGAATAATAACTGACAAAACCACATTTTAATAACTGTTCTGGGTTTATCTCAGTGTACATGTGAGCATGCCTATTTGGAGGATTTCTGGCTCTCATATATGTGTTTTATTACTGTTGCCAATTTTGGCAAACAGCCACTTAAAAGCAAATATAAAATTTAACCACAAGTCTTATAATTAGTCACGTTATAACTTACATTGTAACATGCTCTGAGAGCGTGGTTGCTTGCGGGGTTATGCAAACTGTGATGCAGTCACAGAACGATCCCTAAAAAGGATTTGATTAGGGGAGAACAAGCCCAGCTCTGGGAAGGCATTTATTCACTTGCTGCAGTGCAATGGTGCTCCAGTCACATTGGTCCTTACATACATTCTTACAGGATCATTTCCAAAATTTGGGCTGAATGAGTTAAAGAAAGAGTTTCAGTGGCCTTACTGGCCTTTGAAACTTAACGTGTCTTTTAAAAACAGCTACAGCCCAATTAAAAGAATTATTTATTTGAGGTCTTGGTACACTGTCATTTAAACGGCACTTGTAAATAGTACCTGCAAAAACACCATCTGGCAACTCTCACAATATTAACATGGTTAAGCCTTCACAAAACTTGGAAGAAAAAGATGGAAGCTAACTCCTACCATAAAGTATAGAGTATAGAAATATACAGAAAATTACATTTCTTTGCAAAGTTTCATGAAGCAACGAACAGGCTTCATTGTAACAGCAGGGCAAACAAGTTTTATCGACAATAACTTAATAAATATCTTCTTAAAAATCATTCAAATTTTAAAAGTGTTCATTAGCGATAGTAAGTAAATCCCAACCCTTTCTGTCTCTCTGTCTCACAAATCAGGAGTGCATTTGAGAGGGAAAGGCTTGACATGTTGACTGAAATAATTTGTGCTGAAATCTCTGGAGCCTGAAATGCAGGTCCTGAATGGTTGTCAAAGCTGATGTCCATGATTTGTCCTACTTCAACATAAATGGAAATACACAAAGAGGGAAAAATCCAGTTTCTTTACTAAGTGATTCTTTTTAACAGCCCAAATTAAAAGCCTATGGTGAGTTTCTTGAAGTTTTATAGAAAAATCACGCAGACAAAATGTAACCCTGTCTTCTCATACCTCAGGCTTCCGGATGCCACAAGCTGCATAACAAAACCTTCGTGTAGACAGGAGCCATGTCCTTCTTTTACCTCACTTTTCTTTTGTCTCCGCAGCCCATGAGACCCAGACTGACCCGTGTTCCCAAGCTGTACCCCAGCTCTGTGCCGTTGGGCAGAAGTGGCAGCGTTTGTGCACAGGGAGCCCAAACCTGCTCCCTGGGGAGGCATCAGTACCTGGACCCTGTCACTGCTTGCTTTATTCCTGTCCCCATTGCTCTCCATGGTGGACTGCTGCCTCTCCAGCCAGCTGTCCGAAGACCCTGGGAATTTACTGAGGGTGCCTATTTACCAGCATGTCATGTCAGGAAATATATACGCCTTTCCTCTTCAGAGTTGAATCTGACCCACCATATTAACCTAGTTATTTTTGTATTTGCATGACAGCGAGCAGTTCTGCTTGAAAAACTAAGCCAACAAAAAAAATCTGTGTAGAAAGCTGAGAAAGGATGAGCGTAACTGTAGGTGTGAAGGCTACTGTGGGAAGAATATGGCTCTTCTCCTGTTAGGCTGCATCACAGAAACAGCTAAGAAACACAGGAGGTAAGGAGAAATTGCAAGCATTTTGAAAGCTTTGAGAAATAGTTAAATGATCCCAGCACAGATACAGCAGGTTACACATACTATGGAATTTACAAGTCTTTTCCTTTTTTTTTTTCTATTTAAAAGGAGGAAACTGCTGAATTTTTTTCAGCACATTCACTATTTTTGATACTAAACGACAATTGTAAACCCTTGCAAGTTGCATGTCCTAGATAAATCAGCTCCCGATAGCTCTATTTGCTTAGAAAATATTTTTACACTATTAATTACTTCATAAGGGTATCTTTTAAATTTTGAAAAAATTAATTGAATATGAAACTTTCAGGATTGCACTTTCACATAAATCATTTGACTTTGTAGGCTAAATCAGCACAGCAGCTGAAACAGCTGTTATGCAAGTATTAACAGGACAGCTGCAGGTTGTAATTACTTCATACTATTCAGAAAAGCTCATTCTGAAATCACTCAAGAGCCCAAGCACTGATAAAAATCTTCCAAAATCTGTGTTCAAAACAAGTCTAGCAGTATTCTCTAACACAGTCATATGCACAACACAGCAAGTAGTTCCAAATATCTTTTGTGAAATCCTTTTAAAAATAGAGTTTCCCACAAACATATTCCTGGCTGAGTATATGGAGTCTGACTGGGCTTTTAGTTTAACTGGAAATAATTCCAGCCCCATCTACTGAGACATTCTAAATTTGCAACAGATCATCATCCTCATTTCGAGAAGACACACAGAAAATATACACCACTTGTCTTCTTCATCTACACCCACCACAAAGCCATTCCTGGAAGTCAGAATAGCTTTTGGAAGTGTCAGACCAGCTGTCAGAGACTGCATCTGACTGTTGATGACCCAGCACTGATGAGTGACACAAAGGTAGGGGACACCTTCCTGCACCGTGTCCTCCTAGCCACTGCTGAGGCTAAGTAGATTGACTAACTTGGTTCTTCTGCTCTGAAAAGTAGTTGGGATAGTAAGACCCATCTTGTTGTATTAGGAGGGCCTAGATACCCCCATGGCACAGGGCCCAAGTCCAAGTTGTTCTTGTTTATTTGGGGAGTCCTAGGTGAAGCTACAGCTCATCATGTGGTGTTGAGGTGATGGAAGTATTTAATCATTCATTTCTCTGACAGGTTGTGTTTCTGCTAGTTGGAGTCTGCTATGGAAACTAAAGCTCCTTATAGTCCAGAGACTGTTTCGGGGACTTGCCCCTCAAGCTGTGGCAGGCGAGTTTTTGGTGCCTCCACAAGTGCCCTTCCCATCCACGAGAGAGGTGAGTCCCCCCAGCAGCAGAAATAAAACTTCCAGGAAGCACCACCTACAGCTTTAAACTGAAATATGACATCACAACCACATTAATGAGAGCAGCTGGAAGATTCAACATGTGGCTGTCCAATAGGTCTCTAGGGAAGGAAGCATAGCATGCCAGGCNGATTCAACATGTGGCTGTCCAATAAGCATTCCAGGTTGGGTAAATCCTTCTCACACCTGAATAATAACAAGTACTTTCATAACACTTCCTAAAAGTTAGTAGGAACTTATGCAGCAGCTCATATCTCAACATATTGTTGCACCGCGAGTTAGTTATATACCACTCTTCCTATTTCTTTCTTTCATGAACTGTGTGAGACAATACCAGGAAAAGGCTAGTTTCTAAAAAAGAAATATTTCCTGAATTTCTTTGATTGCAGCTAGCCTTCCAGTCACATGCTCACACACTGGCTCTCTTCCAGATTCCCTCTTTTACTCCCTGAAAATAGATCCCATGAAGACTGCTGGACTAACAAGATAAACTGGAGCTCTGCATGGTTTATGTAACATTGGTGCTGTAGAGACACCAAAACTGAGATGGAGCAATGAAGTGATCTTGCTAAAGAAGGCAGCGTTGATGATGGCATTCATTTATAAGACGCAATTCAGACAGCTACATTTAGGTGCTACAGTGGAGGTGTCTTTGATGAGGCAGCTGGATGGCACCGTTATCATAAAGAAGGTTGAAGGGTCAGTTTGGCTTCCTAAATCATAGGTGACCTGTCCTATTTGAGACTCAAAAAGGTAGCTATTACGCGGAGCTCACGGGAAATTTGTGTTCTGCTGCAGGGCAAAGATCCAGCTAGAGGGCAGGCAGGATGTCCTTGGACTAGGAGCTCCATTTACTTGCTCACACATGGGCATCTATTACCTTTTGAGATGCCCTAGGAAATTCAAAGCGTGGACAAGGCTGGAAGACATGCCGCAGGACTTCTGTGAGACGTGTGCCCTTCTTATATGGCAGATGAGTATGCTTTTCCAGGCAAGGCACCCCAGCCACCTCAACCAGCACCAAATGGTGATGTAGATATGGTGACCAAATGGTGATGTAGATATCCTTGTCTATGCAACTGAACCATGTCCCTGATTGATGTGGTTGGTAATGCAGACACTGACATCAGTTCACTAATCCTCTAGATTCATCTACTGCAAGGGCAGGTTCCCCAGGAGACATGGGGAGGATTCATAGACACTGGGTCTACTGTCTGTACTAGAAGTATCTTCTCTTGCTTAGTGTCCAGTTGTTCCAGAAGAGTAAATGTCTCCTGTGCGTCCTGTGTCACACACATAGTCCCGCATAGAAGTTCCAGAGGCAAGGAGACATCTCAGACAGTACCAGGAGGACATTTTTAAGCAACTGAATCCTACAGTAGATCATCATTGGTTATAATGGCACCCTCACCACCAAATTAACACTGTAGACACCTCATTATACAAGCCTGGACTGAGATTTTCACCTCTAGCTCTGCTTGGAGACTGTCACACTAACTTTTCAGAATACAGGCTGTTCCCTTACTTTGTATCTAACACCATGGGGCCCTGATGTCAGCTTCTTTTCCCAGCTGTGCTGACATACCATCACTGAATCATAGAATTGTATCACAGAATATACGAGTTAGAAGAGATCCATAGGGATCATTGAGTTCAACTCCTGACTCCATACAGGGCAACCTAGAAGTTAAACCATGTATCTCAGAGCATTGTCATAGAATCATAGAGTCA
>VZTO01005975.1:26970-50469 GCA_013400615.1 Syrrhaptes paradoxus | reverse complement strand
ATATTTTGCTATTTTTAAAAAAAGTTGTTAACCTTCTTCCCACTATTTGTTTTCCCTGTGTCTGAATGCTTGTGTTCATGAAGACAAAAGCCAGGCAGTAATGAATCATAGAGTCATAGAATCGTAGAATGGTTTGTTTTAGAAGCGACCTTAAAAGATCATTGGGTTCCAACCCCCTGCCATGGGCAGGGACACCTCCCACCAGCCCAGGTTGCTCAAAGCCTCATCCAGCCTGGCCTTGAACCCCTGCATGGATGGGGCACCCACAGCTTCTCTGGGCAACCTGGGCCAGTGCCTCTTTCCACAAATGAAAGTCCTTCCCCTTGAGCTGCCAGAGAAGATACTTGCTTGGTGGCAGTGTGCTTGATACCAAAGAGGGACATGAAGACCACACCTGTAGGAGTGCAGTGCCCAGCCACTGGTACTCTGTTGTCTGCATCTTCACCTTGGTGGGACAGTGCCAGGCACAAGTTTGGCCCTGGCCCTGCCCAAGCAATTCCCCAGGTGGATTCAGAACTCAAGCCAACAGAGGACTATCCCCAGCTGCAGATTGGGTGTACCCACACCTTTAAAGGGTAACAAATCAATAATATCGATGTGGCCCTATCACACCAGGTGACGTCAGGGTCAGAGAAAAGGCAAAGAAGAGTCAAAAAGACAAAACTGTCTCACAGTTGGAAGGGAAATTCAGAGAGTTCCAGCTCACATGCATTAAAAAAACATCCGCATGCATCTACAGAGTCCTTGCCTTGCTTTCATTCTCAGTCCCATGTCCTCGGCAGAGCTACAGCTCCACAGATGGATCTGACTGTGCAGAACCTGTGTCCGCGGTACAGGCATCTTAGTGCAGACCCACCTTCACGGACCAANTCTGACTGTGCAGAACCTGTGTCCATGCCTTGGCTGGGCTGCACTGCAGTACGGGCATCTTAGTGCAAACCCACCTTCATGGACCAGTGTAGTGGAAATGTGAGGCTGTGAACTAGAGCAAGGAAGGCACCAGGTGCCTTCCCTTCTGTCCCACCTGCTCTGCTTTTGCAGGAGGCACAGTCACAGCGAGGTGGCACAAGGGCAGCGTCGGGCACCTCCAGCGGATTGTGCAGAGCTTGTGCGTCACAAGAGCCCAGATTGCAGGACATGACCCAGGAGGTCCAACCCCCAGCTGCGGTCGTCATTTGGGCAAGTCAGCTATGGCAGCAGTCAGCAGGGGACTTCAAGGGCTGCTCAGATGTCTAGTTTTCACCAGCCTCAACCTTTCCATGCGTCACTTCTTCATCCCTGAGCACAGGGAATGAGACATCCTTGCACCATTCGATCGGGCTGTGGAGGAGGAATAAGGCAGGGCTCAGCAACCCCATAACCCTGCACAGAGCTAGGGCAGTGCTTTAGTGAACAGCAGCCTTGGGAAAGAACAGCAGTTCTTCCCTCCCCATCCATTTCCTCGGCTGTCTTTCCACGTGTCCTCCAGTCACTCCTTTCCTCTTTCTCTGGTCCCTGTCTCCATCTCCCTGAGCTGAGCTGCAAACTGTTGGCCTGCCTTTGCCTTTGCAGGCCCTAAACTGACACCATGGCCAAAACCAGCACTGGGGGCCTTCTCCCCAGGCTCAGACTTGTTAATAAAAAATAAAAGCAAACAGGAGCTGGCCTCCTTGCTGGGTTTTATCATGACTCATCCAGCTTGGGCAGGATGGGACAGGGTGAAGGTTGCACAAGGAAGATGCTTGATGCCATGTAAAGGGCCGGCCAGGGGGGGACCAAAATCTTTGGAGGGTCTGTTTTCTAAGGATGCCTTCATGACTCTTGGTGACAGGATGGAGTCTCACTTTCATTCTTGGGGTCTCGGGGTGGCACAAAGACATCCCAGAAGTATCCTAGGCTGGAGGGACTTGTAAATGACAAAGTTTCTCAGGCATCTTTGAATGAAAGGTGTGTTTGACGAGTGGAATTCACCATATTAGTGCCTGCTTTACCCTGCTGTGCAGTGGGTTCCACCATTTGAGAAGTATGATCCTCATTAGCCCTCAAGAGGTGTTTCAGAGCAGCCCTAAAGGATAATACCCAGTGTCTAAAAACCTTGATACAGTGATTTGTCTCAGGACCCCGACTGCGTTACCACTCATGGGCTGAAATCTGTAATCAAAAGCCCAGCTGAGCCTCCACTTTCCATAAACCACCTCCCTCCCTGAGCATCATCTTCACATCAGCCTCCTGGTACACAGCAGCAGGGAATACAGCAGCTCCTTCATCACGGAGCAGTGCCAGCCCAGCTCTGCACGGCTGCAATTTTAAGTTCTGATATGGAGCCTTTAGAGCTGCTTGTCTCAGCAGTAAGCCCCCTGTCCCTATTTACCCAGCAACATTTACTCCTGGCAGTCCCCAGCTTCATGTTTGCATCAGGATACTCTGAGCTTGCACACAGCAAGGGCCCGCGGGGCGGAGGAGGGAGGCAGGGGTGGTGGGGTGCAGTGCAGGGCTGGATTTCGGGTTTGTGCTAATGGCAATTCCTGCATGCATATTGGATGGTCAGAACAAGACACGTCTCGGAGAGACCCCCAGCAATGCGGGGAGTGATGTGGGTGTTGGGGCTGGCTGCCCATGAGTACAGGAATGAAAGAGAAAAGCCACATCTGAAAGAAATGTTTGTTCATCAGTTCAGGTCTCATTCCCAGCCTTGTCTGCACCCATGTTCTCTGCTAGCCTCACGATAATTTGAAGTAGGCCTGGCTAAGACCCCTTGAAGGGTGTGAAATTAGTTATTCCCTGTCCTACTAGCCCTCCATCCCCTCTCAATGACCTCCATCACTGTCCTTCAAAATCTGACGTCAAATTCAGAGGCTTTCTATAACAAAATACCAAAACCCAGCAATTAGGAACGATTCTCCATGTACCTATTGTACTGAACAGAGGCATCTGCCATGGTCTGTCCTGGCAGCTCCCCCTCCCCTGAGCAGCCCTGAAATCATTGGGAATCCAATTACTTTTATCCAAACGCTGCCAGGTATCTTGGATGCCAGTCTTCAAAAATTGCTGTGTTTCCAAAACAAAACTGTGCAGGATTTTGGTTCCATTAATGTCATTTGAAGCTTGCCCCCAGTTCCACATGAAAATAACTCTGCAAATCCCAGCCTAATATTAAGGAAATCAGGCTCCCCGGTGTGCTCTGGCACTGTCAGCCCTCTTACCTCCCCTCTGCTGCATCTCCAGTTGCTGAGACATGGAGGGACCATCATGATGATTTTAGGGAACACTGTGCCCATTTTCCAGAAGAACAAGAAGCAAGGTTGTAGGAGAGGACAGCAAAGTCTTACACTAAGCCAAAGCCCAAGACTTTCCATATCCTCCTGTTTCATTGCTCCCAGCAGTTTCCTTCCCTTTTTCTATTAAAGACGGGCTCTTTTTCAGGTCTTCCCCTGGAGGGGCTGCTACAGGGCAGTAGCCCACATGTCAAAGCCTCACGGGGTGTAGGATAACCCACCCCTACCAAAAGGAATGACTTGTGCAGCACCTAGTTAGGCTGAAATGGTGCAGATAGCTCCAGGCAAAACATCATATTTTGTTTCCTTCACTGGAGACTGGAGGGAGAGCTGCTAATTCCAGTACTGCGCAACTCAGCCCCTAGTTTGAAGGCAAAATTCAATATAGTTGCTGGGAAAAGCTGGGGATTGCAGAAAGATTGGTGGGATAACTGGTAACTGCAGTGAGGGTACAGTTGTACTGTGGCCCGTATCTCTTCCAGCAGCGTGGGATGAATATCACTCCATGCAGTGGGATATACTGGGGAACAAGGAACACAAGCCGTGCTTATAGTGTGGGGACTCAGTGTATCTAGAAAAGGATTTGAGGGATTTAGGGAGATCATCTGTACCAGCTCGCAGTGTGATACTGCAGCAAAAAGGACCGAGGCTGAAGAACAGATGGGAAATCTGTGCTTTAGTCAAACACAAGCTGTTGAACTCAACAGGAGGAGCTCGTTACATGTTATAATTCAGTGTCAAACAGGAAATCAATCTAGATGTTCCAACAGAATGTAAGTTAATGGTTTGCCAAGGGTCACACACGATGTTTACCATAAAGAAGAAACTTGAAGACATGTCTTTGAAACCCCATGGCCAACATCCATCCTCTGAATCTCTCTCCCTTGGATGAGAAATATCAAACAGTTTTCATTCTCTTTCCCTTCCTTCGTCTCCCCTCTGATAAAGAGTGGGCTGGCTAGGGAAGCGATGGTTGTGCAAGGCTGCACCCAGTGCTGTTAGTGGGAAAGCTGCTTCTGAGCAGAAATTCTGATTACAGCACAACCTTGCTGTCCTGCTGCACTTCATGCTCAGTCCTCCCTGGATCCCACAGTTCCAACCTTCTGCAGATCCCACTGCTGTAGGCACCCATTGCGGTATGAAACATGGGTTCAAGGACTTGTTCCAAATGTTCTCTTGGTCCCCACTATAATTGTCCTGGGTCTCACATGGTTTGCCCCACCTCACTGGTCTACCGTGGTGGTGGGCTACCAGTTCAGAAGGGCTCAGAGCTAGCATTCTGTTTGGAAAAACATCCAAAAGGGGGAATGCTCCTGGCATGCTGGCAGCTCTTGTTAGCTTAATGTCAGAGCTGCTACTCCAAAGACGTGGGAAGTGACATGCAGTTCATCTGGGAAGCTTGGCAGTACTTTCGCTGCAAGCAGCTCAGCTGTGCTCCTCAGGGAGAGAGTAGGAAGTGTCCTCATTTCCCTGGGAGCACGAGGCACAGTGTACTTGCAGCATGTGTGCATGAGATCCATACCTTCACCTGGGTACTGGGACCAGAGGACGTTTCCTTCCCCCTCACAGAACCACACTGGTCTGTGTGTCAGGGCAAGGTGGGACAAGCCAGTTGGACACTGTGCCAGGGCCAGGGCTATAGCCATGCCCTCTGCCTGCGTGCAAGCAAAGCTGTCACTCTCCCCGGGCCAGTTCTTTGCTCCCTGAGCATTTTGTTCTCAGATATTGTCTTTATCACACACATTTTTGGCATTACTGATGCTCATTCATTTTTAACGCTGAATACACTTTTCCTGCTCAAAGCCTTCCCTAAACATCAGCTAATGAAGCTGCCACACTCCCCTTGGAGACTGGCATTGGGCAGGATTATCCCCATGGCAAGGATTTACCCAGGAGCATGAAACAGGTCAGCTCCAGTGCTGGACATGAGCCCAGAGCCGGAGAGCCCCAGGGCTGCGCTGAGGCCAAATGGGTACTTCTGGAGTGTCTCATCCCCTAGGAAGGGCACCTACAAAGTGGTGGGTAAGGCTTCCAGCCAGGGTTAGGATACAAAGTGCCGTGTACAAACCCGCTTTTGGACTGGGTTTCACACCCAAACTGCCATAGCAGGTCTAAAGGCATACACAATTTAGGGGATAAGAAGGGTTGTTCTGTCTGTCTGTACCAAACTTGTCAGCTACAATTGCAGAGATGTTTTGCAGAAGCCATCAATCACCCAGTTCAAGGCTACAAACAGCAGTTCCTCAGTGAAGGATGTGTGATATTAGCCCCAAAGCCCCTGTGTCTGAAGGGTAAATGCATTCACCAGCCTGCACAGGCTCCTGCTGCCTTGCTGTGCCTGGCCCAGGGAGCTTCCCAGAACAGGACCTATCTGCATCCCAGCACTAACTGCCTTCAGCAGTATATTTTTGTTTTTATTTTTATGTTATTTTTTATTTTCTATTTGTTTTTATTTTTATTATGGTGTCCTCTATGTCTGCCTGCAGTTTCCTAGAAATAGCAAGTTATTAAAGCCTTGAAGGAACAGCACAAGCAGAGCTGGAGGGGGCAGGGGAACACCTCTGTGCAAAAACATTTCCTACTTTCCAGACGTCAGCTTTGCTGGGAAGTGGCAGAAGGATCACATAAGACAAAACTGAAGAGCAGGAGCCTCTGTGATCTGCAGTGCAGAGCCGGTGCGTCTCCCCACTGCATCCCAGAGGTTTGCAGGGAGGGCTGGGCACAGAGGATGCTGTGCCTGCAGGCTGCCTTGCACAATCACAGTCAGCCCCGCCGAAGGGTGTCTGGCTCTTTATGTCGAGATATTTCTTAATGTGTTTTCTTTCCTAGGTGGCATTTCAGGGAGCATGCAAATGTCACTGGTGTATTAAATGAAAGACAGATGAAATACAAATGAAAAAATGAGAAAAAATGAGATGTGCGTATGCCTCACCCTCCCTCTTTTCTACTCACATTTTTCTTTCCTTCCATCTGAAGCAGAACAGTTACAGCAGGAGCAAAACCAGCAAGGAAGGAACTGGGCAGGGAGTGGGCTGGGAACAGGGCATGTCATTTGCCTAAAGCCCCAAAAGCCCATGAGTTAGAGTGGCAAAATGCCTGTTTCAGTGCTGGCATGAGCCTCTTATAAGGTATTTTTCATCACTGGCCCCTCCAAGGCACTGTGTAGGGGCCAGCCCTTCCTGCAGCTCCTCACCACGTCCCCACACACTCCCTGCTCTCCCCAGTGATGCCCACCCACACTGCTGAAGGACCGCGTCCTCCAGTCCTCTGTGTAAAGAGGGGTGGCAGGGATGCTGTACATGTTTGCTGTGGTCCTCCAGGAACAGGAAGGCTGTAACCATCGCTCCCAGGGCTGTCCTGCTGGTTTGCTTTCCAGGTCAGGAGGAACAAACCTGCGTGCCAGGGCTTGGGCTGCTTAAAATTCTTCTGAATGGGATGCTGTAGGGCAATATCAGCTCTGATGATGGTGCTCTTACTTACTCCAGAAGTCCTGCCAGTGCCTTGAGTAACAATTTATCTGGATCATCAGTGAGAAGAAATAATGCACATAGGGCTGTTTTGGGCACTGCGGTACCAGGAGAGGCTGCAATGGCGAAGCGCAGATTATTGGAAAAACAAATGCAGAAATGAAAAGATGCAGCAGATATTTAGTGTCTAGGTGATGTGTAATGATGCGGAGTTGTGTGCGTGCCTTGGGGAAGTTAGAGGGGGGTCTGTAGCATTGCTTTCCTAGACCATATGTTCCTCCAGATTTGCCAGAGAAATGGAGCAGCATGCAAGAATGGACATGCTAGGAAGACAACGTTTGTGCCCTAAGACCTCATGCAACCCTGCAGGATTATGCTGGATAATCCCAGGCTGATAAAGGCAGTGATTTTTGCTTCATCACCTTCTTTGCATCAGCTTTGCACAGAGGGGAGCGGTTGTGCTACATCCTGACCTCAGCAAAGCAGGAACATTTCTGCTCTCAGTCACAGCCATGGAAACAGTTTTCCAGTTTGTTTTTTTTATTCTTATTTTCATTTCTTTGGCCTGAGATTGTTCTTACTGCAACGAATCACTGCGTGCATATATAAGAGATAATACTGGGCTAAACGCACAGAGGAGCACAAAGAAACATTGAAATGTGCCAGAAATCAATAGATACACACGAGTTTTTGCTGCTGGTGATTTCAGCCCATTCACCAAGCCAAAGTCCAGTTTCCCCACTATTCACATGAGCATCTAAAAAATCAACGTGCACAAAGTACAAGCAAGTAGATGCGAGCATATTCCCACAGCTCCACAATTTACCGCCTTCCTGAAATTATCCCTCTGTGAGTAGAGAACAGATGTCGACATTATACTTTTAATAAATTCATTGACCATCCAGTTTTGCATGCAGACATGCTGTAATTTTTTTTAAAAAATGGGGCAGAATGTAAACAGAGGAAAGAATTAGTTATCATCAACACCCTCCAAAATGGGAGTGTGTGTGAAAAGCCAGAAGGCAAAGTGAAGATGGGAATCTGGTGCTTTGGGAAGTCTGCAAGCATTTTAACATGTCAGTCACATTTTATTGTCTTGTCCGCTGTGACATGAATCTCTCCCCAAATCTGCACATTTAAAATGCCACTGCCAAAATATTAGCTATTAATTCTATGCTGTATTCAAGCGAGAATTACCATCATGTGCCCCAGTATCCATAAATATGAGATCCAACAGGGGCAGAATAGCCTTTTGTTTCCCTCTGCAGAATTACATGCATGACCCAGTTTTTTTCTAATACTGCAGGGGCAGGAGAGACATGGCATTGTTTGTTCAACACAAAATGGGGAGGGAGGAAGGGCCCTATTTTGCAGCGTACAGTAAATAAACTCTTGGATTACAGAATAAGACCAGAGAAAGGATGCTCCAATCTCTTGCTGCAACCAGAAATATTTGCAGCAGATAATTATAATATTTTCCTGAAATATTTGGCGCCAACCTCAGACCCCAATTTCCATTTTAACTACCTGTCTCCTACATCCTGGGTCTTAGGGCTGTTTTGCAGGTTGGCTTAACCCGCTGGTTTGGGTGGCAGATGAAGTCTTCAGCCTGCGTGATCACTGGGACAAGAGGTGGGAGACACGTCGGCCAGCTCTGGCTGGGGACAACGATTTTGGTGGCTGAATTTTCACACTGAGAACCCCCCACCCTGGGCAGGGGTACATAAATATGGGAGATGGAGGAGGATCCAGTTTTCTTGGAGAAATTCCAGTGCTGGTTTAAGGGTAACCTAATGAAGGGAAAAGGGCAACGCAGCGATTATCTACTGTGTCTCTACAACCTCCCCCAGGAACCTCAGAAATAAATAAGGACAACATGAATTCTTAAGGCACAGCCACAATGATGACCTTATGCACAAAAAACTCAGCACAGAAACCGGCTTACATCCTTACAGAGGTAATCTGGGAAGAGCAGAGGAAAGGAAGGCAGCGCTGGGATGGCAGGAGATGCAAGGAGGAGGTAGAAGAATTTCTTCCAGTTATCAAGAACACTCAACACAAAGGATGTTATTTTAATTACCCACAACTGGAGATAACAGGCAGCAACGCAGTCCTCCAGGTCTCTAGGACACTGGGGACAATACTTCGGGTCAGATGGACAAACAGCTACCTGGGTTGGACTGTCACCATGAGGAGCTGGCTGGGAACTGGTGGGGACAGTCATCTGGGGGAGAGTGACCACAAAGAGAGTTCCTTTGTCTCCCAAACAGGGAGATGCAAGAGCAAGGGCAGAGGGATGCTGGACCCAAATTGGCTGATTTCGACAGTGGGCAGCTCCTGGGGAAGGAGGACAACCAGCGTGGCAAGGGACAGCCCTAAAGGCACCGGGTGGTTTATCCTGCTGGAAGGAAGCAGGAAATACAACCACCCAGTGATCCTGTTGCAAACTCAGGGGCAGCCACACAGGGCAGAGGGAGGTGGGTACCGTGGGAGCTCGTTACTCATTCACACCGAAAACCAGCATATTGCGAAACCACACAGGAAGGGGTGAATGAGTTTCGGCTAACAAGGGTGGGAGGGCAACAGGAGGACCTATAAATATGTCAGAAGGAAAAGAAAGAGGAAAAAAAACCAAACCAAAAGATGACTCAGAAAAGGCCAGTGCTGCGTTCACAAAAAAAGTTCCTCGTCACCAGCTGATTCACTTTAATTACATGTTAATCAAAGCAAGGAGTGGAGCAGGAAGAAACCGACTGGAGGCAGTTTAGATGGGATGGAGGAGATGGAGTCAGCACAGGCGGAGGATGGTCCCGCAGGAGGTGAGCAGAGGAAGCAATGGCGATGCTCTTCCCAGCCACCTCAGGCCAGGAAAGGTCCTGTGAGGCGGAAACTGGCAGGGACAATATCTCTCTTTAAAAAGGGGAATTACATACCAGGAGCCTAACTTTGCGCTTTGGAAAGCTCCTAGGATAAATTATTAAACAAACAGTTGATACGAAGCCAGAAGAGAATATGGGGGTAAGAAGGGATAGTAAATTTTGTGAAGAATAAATTGCCCAAACCAGAGTAATGTCCAGCTCCGGATCCCTCTTGAGTAGCTGAAACGAGCTACAATTTAGGTAAAGCTTTTGAACTAGTCCCTCTGACATTTCACAAATTCTCTCAAATTAAGGAAATATGGGAAAGTGAATTTGGGAACAATTGAATAAAAGACACTTGGAGTCACTGTTCATGGTTTTCAGCTGGCAAAGAGAAGATTTTGAGCAGTGTCCTCCTGGATTAAGCATAAAGTTGCTTCTATTCAGTATTTTCATTTATTGACTCAAATGATGGCCCAGGGAACACACTTCTAAAATATGTATATCATGCTGGACCACAAGCACCTGGGACGACTGGAGGAGAATTCAAAAAGACCTTGAAAAACTGGAGAAAAAACCTGAAACCATAGAAGCATAGGTCATCATAGAATGGTTTGGGTTGGAAGGGACCTTAAAGATCATCCAGTTCCAACCCCCCTGCCATGGGCAGGGACACCTCCCACTAGCCCAGGTTGCTCAAAGCCTCATCCANGAGGTGCTCCAGCCCTCTGTTTGATTTTGTGTCTCTCCTCTGGACTCTCTCCAACAGGTCCAGGTCTTTTTTATTTTGGGGACCCCACATCTGAACACAGTACTCCAGGTGGGATCTCACAAGAACAGAGTAGAGGGGGAGAATCACCTCCTTTGTCCTGCTGCTAATGCTTCTCTTGATGCAGCCCAGGACACGGTTGGCTTTCTGGGCTGCAAGCACACATTGCTGGGTCAGGTTGAGCTTCTCATAGACCAGCACCCCCAAGTTCTTCTCCTCAGGGCTGCTCTCAATCCACTCTCCACCCAGCCTGTATTTGTGCTTCAGATTGCCCTGACCCATGTGCAGGACTTGCACTTGGCCTTGTTGAACTTCATGAGGTTTGCACAGTCCCCCCTCTTTAGCCTTTGAGCAAGATGAAATCCAATAAATTACAGGACAAACCGCGGCTCTTAGAGGAGCAATACCCAATGCACACTGCCCACCGGCAAGTTCTTACCAGGTGATGGCACAGCAGAAAGGGAGGAGGTTCAGCTCCATCTCCATTAACCTCCCCTCCAGCACACCTGCTTGGGCTGCAGAGACTGCAGCACCGCATGGGTGCACCAGGGTGGAACACAGCAGCAGAGCAGTACCCACTGCCATGTTCTCCATCTCCCTGTACCCTCTCCTGCCCGGGGTTCACAGGCCCTGGCAGGGACACCTCAGGTGGAGTGACTTAACCAGTGGCACAGATTTTAGCACTGCTGAGCGCAGAAGCAGCGAAAACTGTCCCCGTCTCTCGCAGCAAGTGAAGCAGAAGAGGGGTCTGAAGCTGGATGGTCCAATTTAAGCACCAGCTCATGGGTGTGTGGCCACCCTTGGAGTGGGTCTTCTAGCCCCCTGCCTCAGCCCTTTGAACCGTAATCTGGGTTCAAGCTGTTGGACACGTATCAGTTGAAACTAAACTCAGCAATAATTAAAACACTGTGCAATGCCTTTCCCTTTGGGGGGAAAAAAAAAAAAAAAGAAAGAAAAATAAATCTGTTTGTATTTCTGGCCTGGGTTTCCTTATTTTTTGCCACAGAAAACAATTCTTGTTAATGATGACTGTTCCATGTACCCGCTTGTGTTCCCCGCTTTTGTTAATGTGAAGATGTAAATGCACCATTCAATGCTGACATGGGCCAACGGTTACGTTCGCACTCCCAGCCTGCGAGGAAGATGCACGGTTCTATGACAGGCAATTAAAAACCCTATTATAACATCATGGAATAAGAAGAAGATGATCTATTAAAACAAGGAGCATGTTTAATTTATAAACCCGAGTTACCGCATGCTGTGAAGTGCTGGAGAGAGAAATGAATAAAGAAAGGACTTTGTAGTATTGCTCATTATTAAGTATTATAAACAGCAATGTATGTCTGGCTGACAAAGCCGGCAGCTTTGCATCAGGCAGCCCCAGTAACTCCCTCCGCGCCGTGGGGCAACTAGTTTCCTGTATTTCCAAATCCAAGAAGAATTTTTCTTGCATTAGCTACAAAAACCCCTAACCTCATCATTAGGGACTCTTTGATGCCAGCGATCCGGCCCTGGCGCCGGGATGTAAAGTGGAATTACACCGTTTATTAAAATTCAGCCCCAGTAATTAAAAATTAATAATAAAGACCAGCTCAGCACCCAGATGCTGCAGGGATGAGTTTTTTGGGCATGCTCCTGTCCCACGTGCGGTGGCCCGAGGCACCACTCTCCTGGCAGCCTGGCTAGGAGAGGGTGGGCTGTACGGGGGCCCTACTCCTCATTTAATTTTTTGAGGAAAATGGAGAGTTATATCATGCAAAACACACAAATGATTGCATGGATGGCAATTGCATGGATGACTCTGTCCTTCCAAGGATTGATGCAGTAGGGTGCAGCCCTGGTGTGAAAATCCCTCTGAGGAAGGCTGTTGGGTCAGATTGAGCCAAGCCCCAAGGTCCTGGAGAATTGCCTGATCCCCCTTTCCCTCTGGATGGGAATGGTGAGGCTTTGCCACTCCATAAGCCTGTGTTGCAGCGGTAAATTATCCTCTGACGGGCAATGCCTCCAGCCACAGCAGCTCTGGTGACAGAGGGATGTCAAAGGGACACTAACCTGGGATGACCGGAACCCAGCAGCTTGCTGAAGGGGGTCAGAGGAAATCCCAGAGAGAAGTCAGGGTGAGAGATAACCTGAGGGCAAGACATCTCTGACCCACAGGGAGGGCTGGGAGAGGAAATGGTCCATTAGCAGCTCTCTGTCTGGGGGAATCAAAGAGCCATTGTGCATTGGGCTTTGCATCCAGCTTTCTCAGTGTGTTTCCACCTCCCTGGAGACAATGCTCCAGCCTCTCACCTACTTCTTACGTCAATGCATTTCCCAGCAGATTTCCCCATCTGTTTATCATCTCTGGTGGTGAAGGATCTCATGGGGAGCTCTGCCTGCTCTGCATCTGCTCTTCTGACAGGCTCTGTTCTGTCTTCAAGAGATGAATGAGCAGCCCTGGGGCGGGGAAGTCCTGGGAATAAATCCTCTGGTCTGGGGAAGGGGCCTCTCTATGGTGAGGACAAGACATGGGAAGAATGGGAGCTCCCTGTCAAAGGAGCCAAGGGGGTCTTTGTCTTCATCCACAGAAAAGAAATGGCATCTTCCTACATGCCTCACTTCACATGGCCTTCAAAGATACAGTTGCCCCATTTGCTAATTAGCAGAGAGGAACATTATTCTGCCTTCCCTCTACCAAATGCGATGACCATCTTCCCAACACTCTTGTTGGCCAAAGGACTTGCACACAGCAAAGGAAGATGACTAACAGTTCCTGGGCCAAACATACCCCACACCACGCTGGCTCTGCAAGGTCAGCTCAGGACCTGCGTAACAAGAGGAATCCAACCAGCAAGCAAGGACAGAGAAGTCCAGACCACCCAAAGCCCAGCTCCTTGCCATACACAAGCGTGTGTCCCCTGCTTCCTGAAAATGGTTGTGCAAACAAGAACATGTTGAGGGATATCTCACCCAAGAGTCCACAGGACTCCCAAAGCCTGACAGGACAGAGTTTCCCTTCCCTCCTGACAGTGCCGTGGCCCCCAGAGGACACAGAAGCCCCTAACTCCTTCTGAGGGTTTTGCAGTGAAGTGCTCGCAGGAGAAGTCCTGTCTGAGGTCCCCCAGAGCTCCCACAAGTCCTCCCTTTGGCACTGGATGATGCAGAAGGTTTTCTTCTGAGACATAGTTCTCCTGTTCTTGGTTATCTCACTGGCCCACATGGCATCACTGTCTGAGCTTTCAGCCATCACACCATCCCAAATAAACAGAAGTGAAACCAGACATTTTAGACCCCTGCAAGCTGCAGGTAGGTCCTGGAAGAGACTTTCCAAACTATTTCAAAGCAAAAATCCATGTGACTAGGCCAAACCCAGAAGGCACCTGCTGGCTGGTCACTCTCTTTGACTTGATAATTCAAGGATATTTATGAACTTAATCAAGGGCAAATGCCAAGTCTGGCACCTAGGAAGAAGTAGCCCCCATGCTACAACATGGGCTGGGGCTGACCAGCGGGGGAGCAGCTCTGCAGGAAAGGACCTGAGGGTCTTAGTGGACACCAGGTTGACCATGAGCATCATCACAGTGAAGAAGGCCAACAGCCCCTTTGGGTTGCATTAGGCAGAGTGCTGCCAGCAGGTTGAGGGAGGGGATCCTTCCCCTCTGCTCAGCCCTGACAACACCATATCTGGATATTACATCCAGTTTTCAGCCCCCAAGGCAAGAGACACAGGGACACATGGGAGTGAGTCCCACATGGACTGGCGAAGGGCCACCAGGATGCTCAGGGCAGTGCAGCACGTGGCCTGGGATCAGAGGCTGATGGTGCGGGGTGGAGAAAAGACAGCCTTGGTGGGGAACTGATAGCAAGGTGGATATGAAGATGATGAGAAGAGAAGGCTCCAGGGAGAGCTTAAAGCAGCCTTCCAGTACTTGAAAGGGGCTACAGAAGAGATGGGGAGGGACTCTTGACCAGGGAGTGGAGTGACAGGATGAGGGGTAACGGTTTTAAGCTGAAAGAGGGTGGATTCAGATTAGATATTAGGAAGAAACATTTTCCTGTGAGGTTGGTGAGACACTGTAACAGGTTGCCCAGAGAAGCTGTGGATGCCCCATCCCTGGAGGGGTTCAAGGCCAGGCTGGATGAGGCTTTGAGCAACCTGGGCTAGTGGGAGGTGTCCCTGCCCGTGGCACGGGGGCTGGAACTCAATGATCTTTAAGGTCCTTTCCAACCCAAACCATTCTGTGATTCTATGGTGAAGACAGTCTCTACACAGTGGTTCATGGCGGGAGGACAACAGACGCCAGGCATAAGCTGAAACAAGGGAGGTTCAGGCTGGATATGAGGAAAAATGTTCCCACCATGAGGACAGTCCAGTAGTGATACAGGATGCTCAGAGAGGCTGTGCTGCCTCCAACCTCAGAGTTTTCCAAGACTCAACCGGCTAAAGCTCTGAGCAACCTGGTCTGACCCCAGAGCTGGCCCTGCATGAGCAGGAGGTTGTTCTGGAGACCTCCCGCGGTCCCTTCCCACATGAGCTATCCTGTGATCCTAACATGCCCGAGGGCATCCTGTGTCCAAGTCACACAACCCATCTGTGGCCAAGTCAGTGCCAAACACTGGCCTCCCTGTCTAGGAACAGCACTGGTGACTGCTTCTTCTCCCTTGCTGTGGGACCTCCACCAAACCCACAGCTACCAGATGGCTGAAAGCTGCCTTCCCCCCACCAGCACTAGCAGAGAGAAGGGGGAGCAGGGAGCCTTCCAGCACTCTCCCAGGCATCCCTAACCACAACATATTGTTCTGGGCATCGCACAATAACCCCAGACGGAGCAGGGCGTCGTGGGGGGGTGGGATCTGCAGTCACATCCGGGACGCTGTGTGTCATCCCTAGGAACAAAGCCTTGCGGGAGAGGGCAGGGGGATGTGCCCGCTCCCATCCATGCCTAGCGTGGGGTGCAGGAGGGACGAGGAGCGCAGCCCTCCTTCTTTTGTCACAATCAGCATTTGATTATCCAAAACCAGCCATTGTAAAAGTCCCCCACTCATCTGGCAACAATAATGAGCAGGGGAACAGCTCATCCCTTGCTCGGCACCACATCACTCATCAGGCAATGTGGCCAGAAGTGCATCTCCCCATGCTCCTGCTCATGAGTATCTCCTCTTCCACTCCTGCTTGAGCACACAGTGAACCTGGAGATGGAAACCGGAGGTCCACAAGCACTCTGTGGGTCAAATTTCTCTCACACCATGACCTTGAGACCTTAGTTAAACACAACTGCTATCAGAAATTGTGCATAAAAAATGGGCTGCCCTTGGGTTTTGACTTTATTTAGGAAGTTTTCTTCCGAGAGAGGACAGTATGGGGTTCCTCCTAAGGACATCCCTGAATAGCTAACGATGAGTAGTGGCTAATCTGGGGATGGATGGATGGATGGATGGATGGATGGATGTGGGGGTGGATGGATAGATGGATGGATGGATGGATGATGGATGGATGGATGGGTGGATGGATGGATGGATGGATGGATGGATATCTGCTGCCTAGGAGAAATGTATAGCTTGAGGCTTGACACCAGTGAACTGCGCACAGCAGGAAGCTGCAGGATGGAGGCAGTAGCCAGTTTTCCTAGGAGGCCCTGGAAAAACAAAGAGAAAGGGAGAGCTGAACATTTCTCTGTGTACTTTGGATGATGGTTGTTTGTTGTTATATCATCTGCTTTCCTGTTTCCCTCGTCTCTCTTCCTTTCAGCGAAGCACTGTTTTGTTAAGTTCCTTTGTTCACAAGTGGGGAAGGAGAGCTGGGAAGGGAAGAAGGGGAAGGATAGCTGGGGGATGGCGATGGGGGAAGGAGAACAGAGGCAGGACGATGAAGAAAGGCTCACAGGGCAGGATAGTACTTTGAATACTCAGGCTGGTTTGACTGAATTTTCATAGAATCATAGAATCACAGAATGGTTTGAGTTGGAAGGGACCTTAAAGATCGTCTAGTTCCAACTCCCCTGCCATGGCTGCAGATTAGTGATGTGTTTGTAAGGACCCATAGAAATTAAGGGTTCCTTAATTGCCCCATTGTTCCTGCCAGAAAGGTTGAGTTTATTACAGCATTACCCCTAGAGAGGGCAGCATCTAGAGATTTTAGGGTTGTGCCCTTGCTCATTTTCAAGGACTTGCTCCATAGACACTTCAGAGCTTGAAGAGGAGGTTCCCAGAGGTGCAAATGGAAAGAAGAACTAGGCTGAGCACAGGAATGTGGTAGCTACACATCCAGCCCTGTGCTACCTCTAAACGGGCTGATCCCATAGGCATGGCACTGGTCATTCTACCATCCTACTGCTACTCAACCAACAAGTGCCTCGCAACTGGTGCAACCCCAGAGCTCCCCCAGCACCTCCCAGCCACCACCATGCCATGTTGGGATTGTCCCAGCAACCTGACAACATCTCTGCCCAGTTCCCCCAGACTCAGGCCTTCCCCTCAGTTATCACTGTAGCCCCAAAGGACCACCTCTGCTTCTCCTGTGATCCCATATGACCTGGGAATCGTCTCCGATGGCATTCACATCCATCCAGGATCATCCCCCAGCCATGGGCAGCCTGAGGCCGTCCTCCACCACCCTGCTGTCACTCTCCCTTGCATCAGCTTTGGTGTTGCAGAGCCTCCACACACCCAAACTACTAATCTGGCACAAAAATAACCGAGTGAGAAAAGGGAACAGGTTTCTGCTAAGTCAGCACTGAATCTGCCAGCATGAAGGCTGAGACAGCGCAGGGGACAGGGACTGGTGGCTTGGAGCTGTGGGAGAAAGGACGGGAATGAGTCCTCCATGGTTGTCAGTGGCAAGCTCTTAGGTAGGTTCAAGCCACCGTGCTTAAGCTGTGGCTGAAGGTGATTTGAGCTCAGGGAGTGGGACTTATCCTCCATTCTCCTTCTTATCCAGCCCCAGTATAACTCCCTCAAGTGGCAAACAGGACCTGAAACCATCACAGGAGAGCATCTGAAAAGCTGATGTGGCTTTGAGCAACCTGGGCTAGTGGGAGGTGTCCCTGTCCACGGCAGGGAACTCAATGATCTTTAAGGTCCATTCCAACCCTAACTCTTCTCTCCTTTCCTCTTTTCTTTCTTCTCTTCTCTGTACAGTGCAGGGTCAGCAGAGCCCCGGTGAGTTACTTCACGCTCTCCCATGAACACTGTTATCTGGTGGCCACAGACCCCCTGGCACAGCCACGTGCACAGCCCTGTGTGCCCTCAGCCCTGGGGCAATGGAGCCATGGGGTCCCCCTTGCTCTGGAAGGGTGGGAGAAGACCTTAATCTGTAAGATTATCCATCATCACTTGGTGATGAGGTCCGTGCTGCTGGGTGCAGCTGGGGTGGCTGAGCAAGGTCACCTGGGAAATGACATTCTCATGGGGTTCCAAGGGTGTACAGCTGGCTTTGAGCTCTCACTTGAGAAAAAAAAAAAAGAATGCTGTGCTGAGCTGAGTGAAATGAAGCCTGCTGGGTTAGAGGTGGTGAGAGTTATTTGCTGGTTCATCTCTGTACCAGGAGGATTTAGGCTGGATTAGGCAGTGGCTGCCTGTGCCACTCTGACAGTCCTTCTGCAGGCGACTCGGAGCGTAAAACCATCAGCATCACGTGTGTCGGGTAAACTGACCCAAAAGTGATCTTGAGTCCACAGCTGACATAACTCACAGATTTGCAGGGAGGGTTGTTCAGTGTCCTTTTGTGCTGTTGAACCTCCAAGAGCGTACAACCCTCCCAGGGGTTTTACTTGGCTTTGGGAGACTCATATTAAGTTTTGCAGTGCTCTGAAAGCTCTGCAAACACCACCCTGTCCCCCTTGCCACCTCCCTGTCCCCCTCAGGCTGTGCTGGGCTCTAATGAGCAAGGCAAAACGGGGTCTTCTGCTTAGCACAGAATCATAGAACCGTTTGGGTTGGAAAGGACCTTAAACATCATTGAGTTCCAAACCCCCTGCCGTGGGTAGCGACACCTCCTACTAGCCCAGGTTGCTCAAAGCCTCATGAAACTCTCAGGTTTGCTGCCAAGTGTCTGATGGTGGCTATACCACTTAATTCACTGCTTTGATTTCTCCAGTGTAAACTTAGGGACATAATGACTTTCAGATACATGCAGAAAAAAACATCTTCATAATTCTTCAGTTGCAACTTCATGACCATCAAGATGCCCCAGCCAAGAGCAAGGCTCCTCTTTGTTAGGCGTTGTTCAAGCCTCAGCCCCGGAGCACTTACACCCAAGGTGCAGAAGGAAGGTGAACCAGGGCACTCCATGATGTACCCAGAGACACTGGTTTTGGAGAGGTTGAGATGAGCCTCCAGGCTTCAAAATCTGAGCCTTGCTTCCCAGCTGAGCCAGAAGCCCTTCTGCAAAACAAGACTATATATAATCAAAAGGATAAAACCTCCGAAAAGAAGAATCAACCTTACGTACGTACATTATTTTTTCTCTGAAGGGTACAGAGATGACTGCTGGGCTTGGTCCGCCTGCACCGAACTCAGCGTGCAGGCAGCTGTGGCTTTCAGATGGAGGTAAAACCGTTCTGCTTTACAGCACCTGCGTTACTGTATGGCTCTGGGGACAGAAGGGAAACTTCTTTACAGCAAGTCACTGACCTGGAAAGGATTGGACATACTAGCCCCATGTGTGCCTCTCCTGTTTTTTCCCAGGAGTGGAGATGCAACGCCAGCTGTGCTTCATGTGCAGCCTCATCTCCCCATCTTACCTGTGGTTATCTCACCGCCTGGACCCTGGGCACAGGTTAAAGTTGTGTTTACACACCTTAAGCATTGCCATCAGCTGCTGAGCTTCTCCTTTCTTCAGGTCCTGTGGGAAAACAGGCTCTCCAGCTGTGTATCAGGCTTTTCCAGAGGAGAGGGCACCTCGGGAGTGATGGCCACCAAACCCGCATCCAACAGTGCTGTGGTTCATTCCCCAGCTGCCACCCCTGGCTCCCTGCCCTGACACCCCCTGGGGTACCACGGCAGGAAATCCATCAGTGATCCATCAGACCTTTGTTAAGGAAATCTCTCTCCTTCAAGATGCTTCTCAGTCAGTGGAATCAAAATAATCTATAAAAGCAGCTTGCTGCTGGCAAAAAGTTTAAGGCAGGAGCTGGATTCCCTGCTGGGAGACCCAGATGATCTGAGCTCTGTAATGGAGAAGGAGTTTGTTTTCCCAGAGTGTAAGGTGAGAAAATCTCATTTAATAAGGAGATGGCAGAAGTGCAGTCTATCCCGGTCAGGACAAACGGCCACGGGGGAGCTGCTCTGACTGCTGATCGGGAGGACGTTCTCATGCTCTTTTTCAGTTGCCATCTCACACTGGAAAACCAAAATTTTCTCATCTCAGCTCAACCACCCGAAAGACCTTCCTGCAGGCAGTCCTGCATTTGCCATGGATCCTGCTAGAAACCGCTGTGTTTATACATACATGCGGGTGTATATATATCTCTCTATATATGGTCCTGCTGGGAACATCTGCTCTGGGTAGATGTTTCCCTTCCTGATTTCCTGGAGATCATAGGGAGGGCCAGAAGGGTGAGAACTCCTATGCAAACTCTCCCTCACCCAGGGAAGTCTATGGGCTTTGTTGGTTTAACTTCCCAATTGATGTTAATGCAAGTGGTAACTGTGGTTTCTATATGAATTGGAGCTGCAAATTTTCCCAAGCAGTGGCTACTTTCCTAGAACAGCAACAGAACATAGAAATGTTCTGGTTTTACAGGAAATGTGGAAGCAATGGTCCGTGGACAGACAATGAGAAAGTCCAAAAGTAAATTACATCTGCCCTGTTCGCCTGGCTTCTTTTATTGCAAACAAGTAATGAGAAATCACTTCCCAGAAAGATTCTGGTTTCTACAGCATGAAGCAAGGAATGGTTCTGTTGCGTGTTCTGTTAACGTTTCTCAGAAAACTTCTCTTGGCAAAACAATTCCTCCCATTTCATGACCATGCTTTAAACAGCCTCCGATGACTAAACAGGACCCTTGGCTTGAAGAGAAGACGGTTTCTGGTGGCAAACTAGGTCAGTGGATGTCCCTCCATCACTCGCTCGGACTCCCACCACCATTTTAGCAAAGACCGAAGGGTCTCCAGTCAACATGAGCAGTGAGGTTCACCAACTCTGGTTAAAAATACCTTCCTTCTTATTTTTTTTTTAACAGTTCAGTGATGTGGTTGAACCCATGGGCCTGTATTTGCATGATTCACGGGGTGGCACAAGGTGGGAAAAGGAACCGAATGCAGGGAGGCGAGGAGGAACTTCTCGAGCCGCTGCTGCCACCAAAAACACTTAACACAAAACCCCAACCTCAGTCACCCGCTTCCCTATTTTCCTTCCGAAGAGGGAGAAAAGTGGAGATGTAGCGTGCTGGACATTAATAAGCAATTTATGTTGCAGGCACTCCGAACCAGTCCAGGCAGCGTGACGGGTGTTTGTCATTACAAGCGTGGCAAGAGGGGGTGGGATGGATAATCTGCGGACTGTCTTTAGGTTCTGTACAAATAATAATAATCAGAGGCGGATGTAACTAATTGGAATCTATTCCACGGCAGTAACACAATCCATCTTATTGCCAGTCCCCTGAGTCACTCCATCCTCCGGATTATGATTTTTCTGCTTTTCCCTAATACGATCTGAACACCACGTTTCACACTGCTGATGGATTCAGCGTGTGTTGGCTCTGCTGGGGTGTTTCCAACCCTCTTCTAGCCCGGACACAACCAGTCCGGTTAGCTCTACACCAGTGGGACATGACTTGTCCTGCATTTCATCAGGAAGCTGAATGTTTTTAAACTTAAAATCCCCTCCACCGTCCACAGGTCTGGTGTTAACCCAGTTATGTTATCACCTATTATTTGCCCAATTTATTTTGAATTAAAAGCAGCGATGGGCATCCCAGTTTTCCTTCTGGGCAGCCTTCCTTGGTCTTGGTTTGCATCGTGACCTCTGTTTAGGATGAGGCTCCCCTTCCTTGACCTGCTGGGAAGAGCACGTTGTTCCCAGGTTTGGTGGCCCCAAGGGAAGGCAAAGCCCAAAGCAAGGCTCTGCAGCACTTGCACAGCAGCACGGCCAGATGGGGAGGAAGGTCCTCTCCCTGCACATGTGACATGGTTGTCCTGGTTTCAAAACCATGACACGGTCTGTCTTGTCCCCTCTTGGGAACAGCAGTCCTGTCACTGCCACCCCGGCTCAGGGAGAAAAGCTCTTCTCCAGGCCCATTCCCAGGCTCCTGAAGGTCATTTCTCTCTTCCAGCTCCCTTCCAGGATTAGATAGTGAGAAAGTACAGGGAGAAAAAGTCCACCTTGGCTGGGAGAGGAGCTTTCTAGCTGGGTTCAAACCTCCCTGAAATAAGGAGGAGGCTTCTTGTGGGCTTCAGAAAGGTTTGGATGAAGCCCATGCTCCCGTAGAGCAAGAATACAACCTTTTCCCCTCCTTTTTTTGTCCTTTTTTTTTTTTTTTGAGATTTTGTCATTCACGGGGCTTTTGTGCCGTTCGCTTTGGTACGACACTGAAACTCTGCCTTGTTTCAACTGCCATCAGGATGCCTCCAGAGGGTGACTGTTGGTCAATAGGATTTCTGCAGGTTCTGGAAATCAGATGTTGGAAAGTTTTCCTCAATAGACAAACAGCAATGTACAGAGTCATAAAATGCCTTGATTTGGTGCTCCCAGAGGGGTTGAGTGACCTGAGGGCACTCCCAAACCTTGAAGGCCCTGATCAGCCTCTAGTGGGGCCTCCCCCACTGCTCCTCCAGTCTCCTAGTTGGATCTTGGATCCACCCTGAAGCCTCATCTCTGTTCCTGTCTCCTGGAAGGACCTCAGACTTACATCACAGCCTTTCCAGTCATGTCTCTTGCCCCATCTCCTGTTCCTCTGACTCCCCGGATAGACCTGGACCTGTTGCTGTCACTTGCCATGGCCACTGATGGACACTGTGACCAGCACCCTGCTCTGTGCACCCTGTTCCGATCCTGGAGGTGCTGCCTGCGCCGTGGCCACCCCCAGCTTCCAGCTAATCCTCATTTGTGGAGGGATGTGTCTGCTCCCCGATACACTCCTTCATCACAGGGAATGTGTTACATGTTTGTAGAATCACAGAATGGTTTGGGTTGGAAGAGACCTTTGAAAACCACCTAGTCCAACCCCCTTCAATGAGCAGTGACATCTTCCACTAGATCAGGTTGCTCAGAGCCCTCTCCAACCTGACCTTGAATGTTTCCAGGGGTGGAGCATCTATGACCTGTCTGGGCAACCTCTTCCAGTGTTTCACCACTCTCATTGTAAAAAGCGGTCTTCCTTATATCTAGTCTGATGATGGAGAAAAAGAAAAAAAAAGAACTTAAAAATCCCACCCCAGTATTTGATGCTGTTGAACACTCACTGCCCTGTGCCTTAGGGTGGCTGAGCTCCACCAGAGCTAAACCAGCATGGGGAAGGGACACTACAACCACCCGGAGTACTGCATCCACCTCTGGGGTCCTCACACAGGAACAAGATGGACCTGTTGGAGCAAGTCCAGAGGAAGCCATGAAGGTGGTCAGAGGGCTGGAGCACCTCCTGTCTGAGGACAGGCTGAGAGAGTTGGGGTTGTTCAGCCTGGAGAAGAGAAGGCTCCGGGGAGACCTTAGAGCAGCTTCCAGTGCTGAAAGGGGGCTACAGGAGAGATGGGGGGCTCTGGATCAGGGGGTGGAGTGACAGGATGAGGGGTAAGGGGTTTGTGCTGAAAGAGGGGAGATTTAGACTGGGTATCAGGAAGAAATGTTTCCCTGTGAGGGTGGTGAGGCAGTGGCCCAGGTTGCCCAGAGCAGCTGTGGATGCCCCATCCCTGGAGGGGTTCAAGGCCAGGCTGGATGAGGCTTTGAGCAACCTGGGCTGGTGGGAGGTGTCCCTGCCCATGGCAGGGGGGTTGGATCTGGATGATCTCTAAGGTCCCTCCCAGCCCAAACCATTCTGTGATTCCATCATCCCATGACTCTACCCCCACCCCATTTTCAGGGAGAAGCCCCGGGGGGGTCCCGCGGGCGCGGATGGAACCCGGGGGGAGGTGACCGGTGAGCTCTGCGCAGCGCTGCGCGGGGGGGCGCCCTCGCGCGCCGCCTCTCGCGGCCGGGTGACGGCACAAAGGGCGCCCCGCCCCGCCGCGCCGCC